>CAJNIZ010007147.1:57974-72087 GCA_905231905.1 Symbiodinium pilosum
CATCCATCCATGCATCCATCCCTCCGTCAATCCATCCGTCCATGCATCCATCCATCCTTCCATGCATACATACACATATACCTGCCTACCTGTCTACATACCTACATAGATACATGTGCAGGGTCTGTGTCAAGACTGCGACTCCACTATTAACCTGTGCTTTGAAAGACGTAGCCAGAGCAGAAAGAAAAGTCCTGAGCTCCATCTGAGCTTGTCGGAGGTTGGGCTTGGATGTTGATCCTACACCCTAAACCCTTAAACCCTGAATCTGCAACCCTAAACCCTAAACCCTTAAACCCTAAACCTGCAACCCTAAACCCTCAAACCCTAAACCCTTAAACCCTAAACCTGCAACTCTAAACCCTAAACCCTGTTGATCCCATGCAGCCGTTCTCGAAGCTGCGTTTGTCATGATAGCAACACATGTGATGACGCATCCAAGGCTCTGTGGGTCGTTTCTGCATGATGTGGATCCTGCAAGACTCTGCCACCTGTACTCCATGGATAAAACCCTAAACCCTAGAGCCCTAGACCGATTCCATGTCGCCAGAAATTGGCTTTAAGGTAATGTAGACCCCTGATTAATAAATCCCCTCCTTCTGAGGGCCTTAATACTAGGATCCCGATTATAACCCCCATCAAGGGGAGGGGGTTTATTAATCAGGGGTCTACATTAGCCTTTGGTACCCAGATCTCCTCTCTGCTACCAACAACATGATACAAGATTCCCAATTCCCACATCGAAAGCCAAGCAAATCAAGAATCATCAGCTGATCTTGTTGGGCCCGAGGCTTCCGGTATCTAGCCTTTTTCACAGGAGAACCTCGTATAATCCATTTCCATGGATATTACACAATACATTTTAAAGTTCAAAGCTTGACTATTGCATCAACGAACTTCCCACGGACGATGTATGGATGGCATAAAAATTACCGCGGGAAGCATCCTGTGAAGATCCTTATATGTTACAATTTAGGGTTTAGGGTTTGGGGTTTCGGAAGATTGCCCCCACTCTGTTTCGCCAGCTTGGTCTTCCCCAAGCAGGGGTCCCTCCTTCACATATACCTCAAACTGTAATGCCTCTTGCATGGCACCCAACCTTGGACCCCTGCTTTTGCAAACCGCAAAAACAAATGCAGTGCGGGCCTCAAGCAGACGATGGATTTGCTTGCCTGGGCACAGTATGCTGATGATGATGATGATGATGAAAGCTCTGACTCATTCAGGTCCTCAGCAGCATTATTTTCCGATTTTAATGGGACCCTTCCAAGACCCGAATATACTGCAATTCCATTTGAAAACGGGATCCCAAATTTCTGGAAAAGGCCACATGGAGCATCCTCGGCAAGCCTAAGCGCGAGCTTTATGTCACTGAGAACTCTTGACTGTACTCTTTTTGGAAGGCCTGAAAATGCTCTGAACGCTTCCCCTTGTCATAAATGCCGAGAAAATGATTTGTCAAGTCAATACCCCAAGGGGCCAGCCAGTTCGGGTTCTTTGCCTGGGTACAACTGCAGTGCTCCCAAAGCAAGGAGGCTAGTTGCCAGCATCGTTTTAACATTACTTCAGTCACTGCACGTTCGGAAACGCTGCCGAACGCAAAGTCGACATAAGTCAACTTCCACCAGGACATTCACCTTCTCTTTTTTCCTGCTGCCCGCTTGGCATGGCTTCCCAGGAACGCATTGACTCCATGTCTGCCATGGCCTGTTGCTCCTTCTTCCTGGCGGATGAAGGCGTAGCTGGATGGCTTCTGGGAGTTGAAGCCACGGACCCTGAGACCATGTGTACCGCCCAATGATATGTCAAACTCGGCATGCTAGTCGCCGGCAACAGCAGGAGGTCAGCCACGACTTACTGCAAAACACCTCGGTAGCTCTGTGCTCAGAGTTCATTCTTGTCATTGTCGCTGTCGCCGTCATCCTGCTGGTCATCGTTGTGCTTGGACATCTTTCCGTCGGTATGTCTGGACAAGAATGAGCACGACTTCTGAACATGCACGGACATCCTTGCTGCTTCAGCCATGAATGACTGCGCACAAGTTGATTGCCTCCGCAGCACATCCTTGTGAGCTGCTGGGGCAGCTGCTCTCTCTAGCTGTCTTCAGTTTGCAGAACGACTTTGCAGCCATCCAGAGGATCAATCAATTCATAAGAGGGTGTACGGCACGCAATAGGTCGGGGTACCAAAAAGCGGTCCTAATTTTAGGAACTACTCAGAGGGTCCGGGAGACTTAGTAAGTATGTGAATAACCCCTATAGACCCCATATAATAACCTAACTATCCCCATTCTTAACCTACGTACGAACCCTAATTATCCCCATTCTTAACCTACTTACTAAGTCCACCTGTCCCTGCAAATAGGAGTGTAGGGGAGCGCATACAGTGTATCTACCCAGTCCACGGCGAGCGTCCCAAACCCTAAACCCCTAAACCCCTAAACCCTAAACTCATAAACCCTAAGCCCCTAAGCCCTAAACACCTGAACCCTTAACCCCTAAACCCTTAAACTCATAAACCCTGAACCCCTAAACCCTAAGCCCCTAAACCCTAAGGGTCACTCCCAGCCCTTCTTGAACAAATTTACTGTCACCATGGTTTATGGTTTAGGGCTTACTTGGAGGGTCAGGGGGACTTAGTAAGTAGGTTAATAATGGGGATATTCAGGGTTACTATATGGGTTATACTGTTGAGGGATGAAATCTTGCACCACCTAGGGCCTTAAATTATTGTAATTCCTAGGACTTTAGGGACTTAAGGTGGTGCAAGATTTCCTCCATCAACAGTGGGGGCTATTAACCTACTTACTAAATCCCCCTGACCCTCCAAGTAGGTCCAGAAAGTGTGGATAATCAAACTTCTTTGTAGAAGTCCAGCTAAGTGATGGTCTGAAAGCAGTTCACGCGCGTGCGTTCCTTAGGGTCATGCAGGATTTTGTCCATCAAACCCACTTAAAACTTGTGGAACACAAGCAGCTCTTGCTCAGGGCTGGCTCCAAGTCTCTGACATCTGTGCTCTCCGATGCCGACTGCAACCTGACATCTTTGAGGTTTTCTAAAGCCAAGCTCGATTTTTTGTGTGTATGTATATGTATATACAAATATAAATATATATATAAAGATATATTTATATATTATGTATGTGCTTAGTATGTCCTTCTTTACATAGAGATACAGTGGCAAGCTTGAAACACAGTCAACTAGAGTAACCTATATGAGCTATAGTCTAAACTCCTAGTACCCCCCTTAATAAGCCCTATAGTGGTCCCCTATATAATCCCCTATATAACCCCTTGAAGGAGTTTAGACTACAGCTCAGATAATTCCTCAAGGCAAGGAATGAAACAAAGCAATGCTTGTTTGCCTGGGTCAGACCTGCTTTAAGTTATCTTACCAACCCTAAACCCGAAGACCCTAAAACCTTAAACCCCAAAACCCTAAACCCTAAAACCCTAAAACCCTAAACCCTAAAACGTGCTCCATGCGTCCTGAGGATTTTCAACCCGAGCACCTCCTCCTATCTGAAATCAAAAGTTGGGGCTGTCAAGTCACTGAGTAGTGTTTTTTTGGTGGTTGAACCTAGTAATTTTATATTCCTTATATGAAATATGATACCCCAAAAGGAGGATAGAATCTTACTCTATATTGGGTACCATAGTATCCCCAAATAGAATACTACTCAACTGTAGTGTGGCTTCTTTGCGCCCCCTTTGACCCTAGGTTTAGGGTGTTGGGATTAGGGTTTTATCAGGGTCATATTGCGATAATGGAAAAACAGTGAAAACGACTATTTAGGTTTTAGGGTTTAGGGTTACCGGGCTAGACGGCTAGACCCTAACCCGTAAAACCCTAAACCTTCACCGCTTAACCTTAAGCTCTGCCTTTACCAAGAATCAGACTGCCCTGCTTGCTGAAACCTAGTGCGTTTAGTGGCTTAGGATGTCTAGGTGGACAAGCAGGTCTTGGGGAGCATTTTTTTTTAGCTTTCAGGGGTTTAGGGTTGAAGGTCTAAATTGCGGGGGTTGTGCTACTTCAACTTCATCAAAAATTAGGAAGTATGGTAAAGGATATGTAGGCAGAAAACCCAGAAACTTGAGAATGACGCAGTCTATCAGCAGCTCTGGCGAAGTAGACGTGGCAAGTTGCATTTCAGAAGTAGCGCTTTCTTAGACTCGACCTGGTGAAACAAGATCTCTATTAACATGCCGGTTGACTCGCAGACCTCTGGCCCCTAAACTCTCCCAAGCCCTAAACCCAAACCTCTAGACCATGAACCCTAACACGGAGGCCCTCCCATGATAGGTCCATCCCTTATCATACCACCTTCATTACAAGAGTTGCTCGCAGCGGACATTGACACCACGCATGTCGTGTAGAAGCCTGAATAAATCCCAATACAACCCTTTGCAATTTTTTCTTTACAAAGGATGTGTAAGCAACGTTTTAGTTACATGAAGGCTACCACCTTGTCATCTTTTCTTCCCTACAGGAGTCTAATACCTATTCTGATTAGAGAGGTTTCTAGACTCTAGACGAGATACCATCATGGCAAACTCCTAAGCCCTAAGTCTTACACCCTACACCCTAAATCCCAAACCCTACATCCTAAACACAAAAGCCTAAACCCTAAATCCGAAAACAACAAATTCTAAACCCTAAACCCTAAATCCTAAACCACATAACCGCTAAACCCTAAACTCTAAATCCTAAAGCCTATAACCCCTACCCTAAATCATCCCAAGCCAAACCCCTTAAGGCTTGCCTGATTTGCTCCAGGATTTTGCAGGCCCGGTGGTAAGCAAAGTCCTTGCAGGACTTGCCGGTGCTTTGGGGATGTAGGTACCCACTGAGGTAATGTTAGGGAAAATAAGATGGAAACTACTACTTAGGGTTTAGGGTTAGGGAGACTGGGACTACATACATAAAGGATGTTGGGGGGGGGAGGTTGTCCAGCATTTGGGGCTTAAAGGTTTGGGTTTTAAAGATTAGGGTCGTTCGGCGTCTAGGGATTTAAGAGAAAATGGGAACGAATAAAAGATGCAGGATCCAAGGTCTGTGCAGGCTTGTAAAAAATGTTGTGTAAGGACGGCTGCAACTGTCACATGATTGTTTCTCAAGATTCTGCATAAAGCTAAACGTTGAGGACTTGTGGTACTCTCATGCAAATATCCTCATGCAGGATTCTAGTATCAACTGTGGGGACTCTTCTTGGGGATTATATACCCTAAACCCTGAACCGTGACCATTACAGGCATCTAGCCTACTACGCACCAGGTGACGGATCTGACAATTTTGGATTATGAGGGTGCGCGGGCGATTTCGGGGCTTGGGGTTCAGGGTTTAAGGTATATTTGAGGGCCGCGCTGCGCAGATCTTGAGGCATGTGAGGACTAATCCCGTATATAACCCGTCTTTATGGAGTTCAGAGTATGGCTCATGTGAATCTGGAGCTATACTCCCAAAGCTTCCCACCTGATAATATGGGCCTGTATGATATTTTCATTTTTTGCTGAAAGCCGCATTTCTGAGGAATAACGGGCATATACGTGCTCAGCATACTAACCCATGGAACTTTCCTGCAAAGCAACCCATAACCCTCATTCCTGAACCATAAACCCTATAAACCCTCAACCGTGTGGATCCCTGAGTCCAGCCCTCACCCTTGCGAACATAGCTTTCACGGGCGAGTGACAGTCATCCAACAACTCTTAGGTTTTAGGGTTTAGGGTTCTGGGCTCTTTAACACTAGTAAAGTTGGTGACTTCTGAAACTGGGACAGGGTTACTTCTACGACTCAGCACACTCAGAAACAAGGACAAACCCTAAACCCAAAAAACCTTAAACCCTAAACGCCTAAGGCCCAAGGGGCCAATTCCACTACTAATTGCCCAAAATTGCGTTAAGGCAGCCATTAAACATGAAAGCTCAGCATTCCAACACAATTAAAGGTTTAGGGTTTAGGGCTTACATTTAAAATCAGATTGCAAGGGCAACTGTGTTCTTGGCGCTAAGGGTTTAGGATGATGGATAAAATGGAACATGAAGCAACAAATGGAAACTTGGCTTACATAGGGTTAGGCTTTAGGGACGGGATATATACCCGGGAAAGGCAGAGGAGCACTTGTTGGGCGATCAAGTAGAATTTTTGGATCCGTTGCGAGAAGGCCCATACAAAGAAATTCCTGCTTTAAGACCCTTTAGGGTATCTTCCCATGAGTAACCACCCTCAGGGACGAGCTCGTAATAACTTGTCCAGTCTAATAAACCCTAAACCCTAAACCCCTAAACCCCAAACCCTTAAAACCTTGAGCTTCCTATTCTAACCTTACCTTGCCAAGGATCCAGCAAAGCTATGCTTCATACTTTTGTGGCCTAGCTCAACTTGAGTTCTCCACAAGGTCATTCCCATTCCTACCCCCACCCTGATGAAGTTGTCACACCAATACCTACAAATCCGGTTAACCTAAACCTGCCCAAAGTAGTTTCCATTTTCTTTTCCATTATCCCCAATATAACAACCAATATATACCCTATTATAGTAGTTTCCATTTTATTTTCTGCCCTTGCAGGGAGCTAAGTCCTCTGAAGAGTTGCGCTGCCCGTTGGATGCCAAGCGCTCCATCTGGAAGTACAGCAAACAGAATAGATGCAGTAGCAACAGGTGCCGGCAGCAAAAAAGGGTCTGAAGGGGTTATATGGCAGTAGCGTGGTTGTGTGTTTCAGAAGAAGAGCAGTCGGAAGAGCAGTACACCCACGACAACCATGAACTTGGTGGCCACTATCAGCTGTGGTCGTGCTCGTTTTGATTTAAGCTGGGAGGAGGCT
The DNA here is from genome assembly GCA_905231905.1 of Symbiodinium pilosum. NCBI lineage: Eukaryota > Dinophyceae > Suessiales > Symbiodiniaceae > Symbiodinium > Symbiodinium pilosum. Next base: position 64,799 of record CAJNIZ010007147.1, read on the forward strand.
ACTCAGAGTGACACAGCACCGGCACTGAAGACCGAATGATGGTCATACCGTTGGACGTTGCCTGCACATTGATGTGCAAGAGTAATAGTGCTTGCAATGGTCACGCTATCGCGACTGCTATCCGGTGTGGTACCATCAAGTACAGCAGCTGATGCAAGCCGGCCCTGAAATGGAAATGCAATGCTCCTAATCAGTATGAGGCTTACTGTGATATACTGCTTCGAGCCTACTATCCTCTATTACATTATTGGGGGTTGTGATCCCCCAACAAATCCTCTCTAACTGCCGTGCTGGAACCACCAAGGAACCTCCAAGATAGAATCTGGCTTTGGGTATATTTTAATAAGATCCCCATATACCCCATATTCCATCTACTTAAGGGGGACTAGATCCATTCATGGGATCCCGTACTGCACTCCTCTTAGTGCCCCTCCCCGGAAACAGACCCCAAGCAAGGTCTACTTCGGCTTGATGCTGAGAAGGGGGAGGGGGGTAGGAAACCCTAAGCCCTCAACCCTTAGCTACGTGGCACTTAGGACGCCTACTGAGGGTTAACCCTTAGGCACCTATAATCAGAGTATAAGGGAATCCCAAAGGGTTAAAGGTCTAAGGTCCAAGCTAAGTCCCAAGGAGTAAATCATTTAGTAAGCTGCAGCACTGCAAGCAATGTGAGGGAAAGGGATGGCTCCACAATTGCAGTTTAGGGTTTAGGGTTTAGGGATGGCGCCACAATTGCCTGACGCGTAAACTGCGTAAGCCCCTGCCGGCATGTGGGCACCTAGAGGCTATTCACTCGAGCAGGGAAGGGAAAAAAGCTCAACGTGAGGCTATTGTGACTACTCGATGAACCACGTCAGGAACTTAGGTTGTGAACCTTGTATGTAAGGTTTCGCGGTCCTCTTTGCCCCGAACTACTATATGAGCTATAGTCTAAACTCCTAGTATCCCCTTGAATAACCCATATAGTAATCCCTTTTCTAATCCCCTATATAACCCCCTTTAAGGAGTTTAGACTATAGCTCATATTACCCTTAGTGTTTGGAAACCAACCTCCATGCATGCCTAGACGGTGATATAAGCCCTCCTGTACGTGCTGGTACCCTTTGAACGGGACCTTACTCTTTTGGAAGCTACAATTTCCATATCATGCTCCATTTTCTTTTGCATTCGATTCTCCGATTTCCCAAACCTCACCCCCTCTCTCTCTCTCTCTCTCTCTCTCTCTCTCCAAGTGCCCATTAATGGATGGCTCCTTTTACCCCCATGCCGCAGACCTATAAATCCCACATGACAACCCAACTGTTCATCTCGTGCCTCCGCTGTAATGGCATCCCAGGTGTTAGCTGACGCACCATTGTCACCTTTTCGGCACTGCAGGCACTTAGGAAGTAGGAGTCATGGGGCATCATACAAGGGGATGGAGGGCCCCAAAAGGGGATGAGGAATGGAAAAGAAGATGGAAACTATGTTCTTCTTTAGGGTATTTAGACTGCAAGGCGCTCAGTCTCCAAAAGAGCCTTGACCTGGAGAAGACCCATAAGCTACATACCCAGAAACTTGGGCTAAACGGCTATCCTGCTGGGTATTTGAGAGGTGTAGGTGAGGGTTTAGGACTTGGATATTTCGGGGACTATCCAAAGATTGCAGGATCGAACCTCCAGTGCAAGCGCTCCAGAGCTGGTATAAGAGAGGCATTCCAAGTCATCACCCCAAAGTATCTCAAATAAAGAAATTGTAGGAAGAAGTTGTAGGAGGCATTTAGGGGTATACTGGGCTTAGGGACGGTGGAGAATCAATTGGAACAAGAATGGAAAAATCAAATGGAAACGGTCTTCGACAATTTGATCACTCATAGCTCTTGCAATAATCCCCTCCCCCTAATCCTAATATTAAACACCCCTGCCCCCTAATATTAAATACTCTCAATATATTATAGTATACCACACACTGGGAATATCTAATATTACTTGGGGGGGAGGGGTGGGGGGGGTTTAATTTTAGGGTGAGGGGATCAGAGACCTGGAGTCCCCTTTTCGTAGATACTCCGTGATGACCTCGTGGAACTGGTGCCAGAACCCAGGGAGCCCAATATCCCTTAATTAAGGAATATGTAGGATATATAGGGGTTTATAAGGGTTATATGAGGGCCATATAGGGGTTTATAGGGGTTATTTAGGGGAATATAGAGGTTATATACCCCTTAATTATGGAATATGAGTTAATACATATTCGGGACCCCAGTACCATGTAGGGTATACATCTTAATTAGGGGGTATTGGGCTCTCTGGGAAGCAGCCAGTCCGGCATGGATATGCTGAGAGCTCGCTTTGCCATCTCCAAACATGCAAGTTAAGAAAACGGTACTTCTGAATTTAGGGTTTAGGTTGGGTACTTACTGCCCAAACACAGTAACAGGTGGATAACAAATAAAATGCAATTATCTACATATATATATACATATATGTATATATTGATAGATAGAGGGATAGGCCTTGATGTTCCCCATGCTATGGACTGTTAATAGGTGGGCAGTACCCAAGGTTTAGGGTTGTTGCGTGCGACATGTGGACACCAGTCGCGCATGCTACATCTGGACCAATCAAGGAACCAAACCCTAAACCCTAAGTCAACCCTAAAGTCCTAAACCATGGACTATTAGGCCTTAAAGGCCCCTTAACCCCCTCAGGGAGGGGGGGCTGTATAGGCAATATATGGCACTGGCACTATATAGGGCTTAGGGTTTTGGGTTGGGGCCTAAAGGCCAATTCATCTACCCTCCTGAGGGTCATAAGAGGGACTTGTAGTGTCTACTGGCCCGTACTAGTGCCCGGAATATGAAAGTCAAGCTCGCATCAGCCTTCGACCATCTCGCCAGGCGCTTAGCAGAGCAGTGCTGCCAACCGACAGCTAGGCAACACCTAGAGAATATGTGCCACTGGTGGTGAAGTCTTGAAAGGCTGCTGCCATGTCCAGGACTATGTGACTATGCATTACGCCCCGAAAGTTCGCCTCCCTATATCCCTTATTAGGGGGAATTTCGATTTTGTTTGCCATTTTGTTCTCCATTTGGTTTTCCATTATCTCTGTAGAATCCCTATATATTATACCGTAGTTTCCATTTTCTTTTCCACTATCCCTGTTCTTGCTTGAGATTGTCCACTAAAAAAGTGATGTTTTCCATGCTGGCCACGCCTGCAGGTGTAGATGGTGTAGAGTTGGGCGCAGAAAAACCCTAAACCCTAAACTCTAAGATTAAACCCTAAACCTTTTACTCTAGAATTACCTCTGCACGCGGCGACCCTCCGGCATCTAACTAGCTATGCTCCTCAGGTCGCTGGAGGTTCCCCCCTTAGTAGAAAATCCACTCACAGCAAGCTCAACCGCGCTGCGAACTGCTGCTTTTCAATCATGTCACCTTGCCCCCAGGGGGAGTTCAGGCGTGACCCTAAACCCTAAACCCTAAACCCAATGGTACTTTACTTAAGGGCATTTATGGGGATTTTTATGTGTGGAAGGTTAAAATGTCAATCCTCTGGTCCTTTGCCTTCGTTCATTCGTAGCTTGTCCCCAGATATGAGTCTATGAAGGTGATAGCCTGACTTGGTCTTCCTTCTCAAGGCTACTGCCTGTTTAGGGGTTTAGGGTTTCAGCTTTTAGGGTTGAGAGTTTTAGGTTTTAGGGTATTGGATGGGTTTCATAGGACAATCTTCCCACCCGAAGCTCAGAAGATGTGACTGCGGCAAGTTGAAGATCACAGCTTTCCATATATGTAAGGTAGGGACTCGATTCCCCCTAACATTTCCGAGATTTGTGGTGTGCTGTGCGCACAAGACGCCTGGCATACTCTCGGAGCTCTCTTCCCCTAGACGGTGACAACAGGCGAACAACAACTTTGACTACGGTGACGACAGTTCTGTCTAAGAGAACAAAAAGCGGGCCTAACAACAGCTCACATGCATTAGCAACACTACGAATCTAAACAACCAAGTGGTCGACGTTCTTGAATCGAAATGTCATGCGGCAGCCAACAAAGTCACAGAAGGATAGCAAATTTGGCAGCCCAAAAGCTCACAACACACTACTGCGGCAGCCACATGCCCCTGCCAAAGGTGCTACCTTCTTAAATTTTTTCACGCAGCAGTCATGGCTCTAAGAACTCTTGGCTGCATTGCACGCCCTTGCGGCAAGTTCACCTCTAGGCTTGGGAGTACGGGCCAAACCTCTCCTTCCGCCCTAAACCCTAAAACCCCTAAACTCCAAAACCCTAACCCCTAAACCCCTAAACCCTTACACCCTTAAACCCCAAAACCCCTAACCCTTAAACCTTAAACCCCTAACCCGGGTGGGGCCTCACCTTAAGAGTGTTATCATCAAAGGCTCCGGGAGAGGGGATGGCCAATAAACCCACAGTGCTGTTGATGGAGGAAAGCATCTTTTGGCATCTTTTTGCATGGTCCAGGGTTCAGGGTTTAAATGGTGCGAGGCTCTCTCCATCAACGCTATTAGCTGGGAATGCCGACATCCCCACTTTTTAAAAGCTGCAAAACGAGCGCTAATGGCAAAACATTGCGCAAATCGATTCCGGGTGCTCTCTTGGATTCTGGAAGCGTCCAAAGAGTCAAGGGCCTCCCAAATCTAGGAATTTCCTGTTAGTTACTTACTTCTGAGTAGACAAGGGATCTATGTGACAAGAAAGGCCCTCCACTCCATGGAAACTCGTAGAGCCCGCTACGGAGAGCTGCCGTGTGCAGTGACGTTTGGCTCATCTGGATGCACAACTTCGCTGTCCCATAGTATCTACGGCTATTCCAGCGCCGGTTGGAGGGTCAGGGGGGCTTACTAAGTATGCACTTGGTATCTCCATAAGCTGCCTAATGGCCCCTGCTATCTCCTTCATTAGCCCACTTGCGAAGTCCCAGGAACCTGGAAGTAACCTTTGCATTGTACTGTGCTTTTACTAGAATTACTTCCGCAATAAGGCTAAAGGATACCAAGATGAGCAAAACAACCTATCTGTTCTGCTGCGCCACCCGCGTAACGTCCTGAATCTTAAGCTGGCTCCCCCACCTTGTAGGCCATACACCCTAGAGTCTAAACACCTGGCATCCCCCTTCGTAACCCCTATAGCCGTCCCCTAGATCACCCATATATAACCCCCCTTTAGGGAGTTTAGAGCCTATACCCTAAACATATATATAGTAGATAGAATATGGGGTATATGGGGGCCTTACTATAATATACCGAAAGCCATATTCTATCTACTTAAGGGGGACTATAGGGTCTAGGGTTTGTTTTTGATTGCTGCTGAACAAGAACGACAAGATCTGAGATTTTGCATATCAGAAGCAAAAACTCTCCACCTTCAAGGAAACTCAGTGTGAAAGTCACCTCAGTTTTGGGAAGTATACTGATATACCGATTATAAGGACTTCCAGAAAAAGCCACCCTGAGCTGCCTAAACAGAAATTTTCGTCAAGCCCCTGCGGATCGTTGGGCATTCTCGATGGTCTAGGTGCGGGCTTGCGAGTTTCCAAAACCCTATACCTTAAACCCAGCTAGAGCGTTTTGGGAGATGAACGAAACTCATGCCTTGCTAGTTTTTAAAATGATAAATTGTACTGTGGCGGGTGCCTGGGGGTCGGGGGTTCAAGGTTTTAAGGGTTTCGACCTAGGGTCTTGGGAGTTCACAGTTTAGGGTTGAAGGCCTTAAGGTTTCGGGTTCTACAGTTTGGGGTTCTAAGGTTGGGGGTTCGAGGATGAATCCCTACTACCTCCTAACTCCCTTTGACCTGCCCTTATCCTCCCATGACCTTAAAAAACTAACAGCAGTAGTACCAGCGCTAATAATAATAGAATGCTAGCAGTAGCATCATAAACCTCGTGATGAGCCTAAGACTCGTACACCTCATGTCTCAGCCTGCACGTGCTGCTCAGCTCCATCATTTCACTGCGAATCACTTGAGGCCGGAGGAAACAGAAGCCCTGGGCGAAACAGGACCAGTTTGGAGCCTATTGGGGGTGTAGGGCGATGAGATTGTCGCGGAATTTGTGTTGAAGGATGACAACTAGTGATGGAGATCAGTAACCTGACCGCATTTTCATCATAAATACTGCAGATTATGGAGTTTAATGATCAGTCAAGCCCTGCATACCAATGCCTCTACAACCCCTCATGGCAGTGGCTAATCTGGCAAGAAAATTTATGCTTTCGTTCAATAGGAATACCGTCTCTGTGTAAATTTGAGGCTTTATAGCTGCTGCAGACCTTATCGTCCCCCTTTAGTAGAGAGAATATGGCTTTGGGTATATTATAATAAGATCCCCATATACCCCATATTCTATCTATTTGAGGGGGACTATACCCTAAACCCTAAACCCAACATTCTATCTACTTAAGGGGGACTATTGCCCCCAAATTGTCTTATGGTGTGTTCGACAAGCCTTAGCTTGCGAGGCGCGACTTCCAAGGTTTGCACCTAAATTTGAAGCGAAACCTTTGGCTCTTACTTGGATTGTGTTAGGGGGACTTAAGAAGTAGGTTAGGGTTTAGGGATTAGGGATTAGGGTCAGGGGGACTTAGTAAGTAGGTTCATAATGATGATAGTTAGGGTTGCTATATGGGGTATAGGGATTATTCAGCAATTTACTAAGTCCCCCTGACCCTCCAAATAGGTCCACCCAGAGGGTTTTGCTTCAGAGGCTGCATACGTACATTCTGAGAATGGGTGAAGGCACACACTGCCACTGGCGCAAAGGACAACAAGCGGACCTGTCCAATTTCTATTTTCTAAAAGCCCAAAGTCTGCTCTGGATGTCAGAACTCCTTCTGACAGACCAAGATGAAAAGCAAGCAAGAGTATGAAGCGAAGCTTTCTTACCATGAATTCTTAGCAAAAGTTGCTTGAATCCCAAGTAGCGCAACGCAAGCCCTTACAATCAGAGCAAACATAAGCCAAGTGCAGACACATGCAGAAACACAAGGAACAAATTGCTTGTTGCTGCTGTTTGAACTGCTGGATACTGTTCGCGAACCCACAGCTGCTGCTGCTGCTCCTCCTCCTCCTGCTGCTACCGCTGCTGCTAGTACTGGCACTGCTGATTAGTGCTGCTACTGCTACTGCTACTACTACTACTACTGCTGCTACTACTACTACTACTAGTACTACTAGTACTACTACTACTACTACTACTACTAGGGTACTAGGCGTGACGATGCTAATTGATCGAAGGTGTTTGGGGCGTGCAGAGTTGTACGAAAAGTTGCTAAAGTACTGCGTTTTCCAGGACTT
>CAJNIZ010007147.1:72187-88564 GCA_905231905.1 Symbiodinium pilosum
ACCCACGATCGATTAAAGGCGCGTAGGGTACTACCACTACTACTACTACTACTACTACTACTCATCCTTCTCCTGCTTCTGCCGTTTTTCTTAATCTTGTAGCAGCAGTAGTAGACGTAGTAGCAAGAAAGGAAGCAGCGCTGCAAGCACAGCCTGCGAAAACAAAAGCTGCAGGGGTTGTAACGTCCTCAACCCCCCGACCCCTGTAAACTTTACACAGCTCTTTGAAAGTAATGCTGGCAAACCCCAAGGGCATAACAGGGCATTAGGTCCCAAACACCATTAACACTATAGTACTTGGACCCTAGAACCCTATTATTTCGGTCCTATATATCCTTATATAGTCCCCATATATCCCTATACATCCCCCTACCCCCTTTAAGGAGACCCAATTATTTGGGTCCTTGGCTTAGGGAAAGCTAGGGCCAGAGCGTGAAGTAAAACGCAAGGTCGACCTCCAAACGATTCGAGCCTTTCTGCAGCCAGTAGGTCCACTGCCGGGTTTGAGGGCGTCAGCGCCAGGTTTAGGGGTTTGGGGTTTAGCGTTTAATGTAGCGTGCTTTGCGCATAAGCACATTGAAGCACCGAGAATGTTTATAACCTTGTCCTCGGATGAGCATGCTGGACACCTCTTCGTAATCCCGACTCCGCAATATTAGGACCCTAGCTATCGTATATATATATATATTTATATGTATATAACTTTAATGGCATTCTTATTTTCGGGGGCTCGGGTTTCCAAATCCTCTTGCTACTTGTTTTCATCCCAGCGGCGAGAAAAAACCGGTGCTTTCCTAGGTGCCCTGAGCACTGAGCACTTGAACCAAAAGACGGATGCTTTGCCACTCCTAGCTACTTACGAGAGGGGCCTACATGACGACCAAAATCATGAAATTGTGGTTCCAGATTCCTTGTGTAAGGTACCTCACATGAACCCTTGAATGATTTTGGCAATTCGCCCGGCAATTCAGGCCCCTGTATCAAGAAACCGAGACCTTCAAGAAAGGGAAGGGCCAGCTCAGTTTCATTTCAAGATGCTTGATTTAGGGTTTAGGGTCCCCCAAGTCCAGAGACCCCTAAACCCCTAAACCCTAAACCCTAACCTAAACCCTAAACCCTAAACCCTAATTTCAAGATGAGCCTACTCCACCTCATGAGCTGTGGAAGTCGCATGTCCGCTCAAGTGCGTAGGGGCACTCAAACGAGTACCCTCCAGCTGCGTCATTGAAGATGACAAGATAGTTGGCTTAACCCTACTAGGTTCCCCAGTAACCCATTACTAATAAGGGTACCCTTTTTCCTACTCTTTAGTTTTAATAAGGAGACCCCAAAATGAAAAGGGCAAAAGGGTACTACTGGGGTACCTAGCCTAAGCAGCTTCAGGCTGCGGGTCTATGGAAAATTAGTGGACGATGATCCTGGCAGTTCCCTCTTGAAGCAATCGCGAAACCTCACCTGGAGTTTTGTTGGAAGGAATGGGGTTTGGGGTTTACTAGGGTAGGTTTGGGGACCCTACATTTTTTTTAATGGCTTTATACGGGTAACACACATGTTCAAACCTACCCCTGTTTAGGGTTTGGAATAATCGGAGAACGGACTGGCTTTCTTGGGGGCATAGGTTGCTACCTGTCATGCTCAGTCCTGTAAGTGCATCTCTCCGCATGTGGAAGCCTTGTACAGACATGCGGAGCCACAAGGGTCTCAGCAAGTACGGGTATCTTGGGGACCCCAAGAATCTAGGTCTTCATTCATGGTCGCTTTCTTTGGATACACTCACCAACATTCTTAAGGAACCCTGCATAAACTCACCGAGACATATGAAGAACTCCTACCGTGCATAGAGGCAATCAGCAGGGACGCTGTGGTCTGCCTTCCCCTCAACCCTAAACCCCTAAACTCTGAATAGTAGTCTCCATTTCATTTTCCCTTGTCCCTATATAACCCCTATCTAGCGGCGCATATTTTGGAACTGTCACTTGAGGGGGGACTCCTTCTGCTCCAAATTGACTATTTGATGGAAGGGATTTGGGCTTTAATGTGAGATTTGGGGTTTACTGTAAGTCCCTGATCAATAAACCCCCTCCTTTTAAGGGCCTTAATATTAGGATCTCTATGATGATGATAGAAAGGGGTTTGTTAATCACGGGTCTGGGTTAGGGTTCATGGTCATCGGAATTTGGTGGGTAAGTTCTCGCCTTCCAAGGTTAGGGATGCTGATACTGTCCTTGTCCAACTTTTCCGATTCAGCAACGGTTTGGCAAGTGTTCAATGCCAATCCCTGTCATATCCTCCTACCACACAGAAGAAAAACACCTATCATTCCAAGAGCTCCAAACCCCTATACCCTAGCCTGCGTCCTTGGGATATGCGAAGAATTGTCCCCCGGGTATCTTTGCGAGAGGATGAACCGCAACTCTGAACCTCACCCCATGAGTTCAACACCGAAATCCCGCTACCCTAAGGGTTTAGGGTAAACCTTCGTTGGGTTACCCAAAACTAATCCCTGAACCCTCACCCCTAAACCTGATAATCCCCTAAGCCCTAAACCCGAAAATCCCTCAATCCCTAGTCCCAAGGCCACGGCCAAGGTTCCCAGCGCCTTTGTTCACCTCAAATGCTGCAGAGGTCCACACTCAAGTCCAACAATGTGGGCTTTGGGGTTTAGGCGTTCGAAGCCCTAAGCCCTTAATCCTAAACCTGGAGTTCCAGGGCTTGGGGGTTTAAGGACTTTTGACTGGGACTGTTTTTAAACATTCAAATCCAAGACCATATCCTCTCCTGAGGGAGACCTACGGCTGCTTTGACCACCCTTAAAACCGGAGCTAATGACCAAATCCCCAATCTACCCCGAATGGGGCCACCATGTACCTTCGAAGCTAGAAGCCTTACCCCTGAGCTCTCAACCCTATGAGCCCTGAGGGTGCATTGCAAAAGCCAGTAAGATTACGCATCCCAGGCCGCAAGTTTGCATACATGGTTCACAGTCAGTTTCAACTGGAGTTTATACATAACATCTACAACTATAGCTGCCTACTTGTTCAAAATACCTCTTAACCCTTGACGTGAGCTGCTGAAGAACAGGAAGGCGTCATCGTCCCAGGCTTGTATAAGGCATGGGCACGAATCCGGCAACTTACGCTCCAAGAGGAAAACTTAGAACCCTAACATTACCCCAATCGGTACCTATATAACCCCTATATTATCCCTATAAACCCTAGTAGTTTCCATTTTATTTTCCATTATCCCAATATAACCCCTATATTACCCTACGCTAACCCCTACAAGAAGCAGGCCCCAGAGGGCAAATCTCAGGATCAAACCCCACCCAGTACCATTTCCTAGTAAGCCCTCAGTGTGTTTTTCATGCCGCCTTTAGGGGACCGAGCATGTATACGGGCTGAACCTTAGGTAAGGTATAGCTCCCTGAGCACGGTTATGAAGCCTGTTGCATATCCAGCTGCGCAAGCCCAGACAAGCCCAAAGAGTCTAACCAAGGCACCTCGTGGTTTCCAGTGAATTCAGCTACATTCTTTCTGGCACAAATGCGGCTAAAGAACCACAAAAGTTTCCAGAATTCTTGGGTTGGCAGGAGTGCTCACAGAACTAGAACATGGTTTTGGGCTCTCCACCTTTTTAGAGAGTTAGCGCGCTTGAGGCAGCTGGATCGGTATTTGAAGGCTTGGTTGCGCGGACTGCAATGGCAAGGCTGGCTGCTTGGAAATGATAAGCTGTGTTTCGCGAACATATTCTTTTGGGGCTTGCTTGTGTGAATTGGGAGCCATTGCCTCCAGATGCTGCCAAAGGCACGAATGGTAGCTTCCATGTACCTACAATCCCTATATATAAGACTCTACATCAAATGAGGCGGCCGGGACCCACCAAAAGCCCTGAATCCCTGTTGTTGCAGCAGGCTTCTACCTGGGCACATGGTTGCCTTGAAGCTGCCAACCCTGAGGTCCTGCACTCATCGCATGCCCTGAGCAGCTAGACCCCAGAACCTTACGCTGGATGGAGAAAATCTTGCGCGACTTACTTGGAGGGTCGGGGGGACTAGTAAGTAGGTTAATAACCCCTACAACCCATATAGTAACACCAATTACCCCCATTATTAGCCTACCTAATAAGTCCCCCTGACCCTCCAAGTAAGACCCCCAAGATGTTGCAATCTTTAAGGTATGAGGTATACCGGGTGGTGAAAGAAGTCCTTCATCCACAGCATCACTCTCCTGATAGAACAGCCCTGCCAAGCCCTGTAGTTTGCTCTAACTGCGGCTTGGGTGCTGAAAGCGTGCCCTCGACCTCCGATTGCTGTTGAGAGGCAGATTTGAAGCAAAAATGCTCAGGGGCTTAGGGCTAGGGTTTGAGTTTTAGCTTCTAGGGGCACAAGGTCCCTAGACCTTCAGGCACCCCAAAAATCTGGCAGGTTAAGGCTGAATTATTCGTTTGGGTGGAAGGGGGTGCAGACATGACAAACGTGGACCATGCTTTTAAACTTTTGATCTAGGCATCATGGCCTTACACTGGTGAACCCTAAGCCCTAAATCCTATGCAATATAGTAGTCTCAATCCTCTTTGCCAGTATTGTGACCCTTTAGATTGGGGACCCTTGGCATCAACCCTAAACCCTAAACCCTTGGCATCATGGCCTTCAACTGGTAGTTGAGAAGCGCTTCCTGCACTGTATGGGAGGCTCCGGTGGCTGCGCTGACCTTGGTGGCACAATGACGGAGGTACGAAGATTAAATTAGGGCGTAAGGTTGAGGGTTTAGGGTTTCAGGCTTGAGGTTTAGGCATAAGGGTTTAGGGCTTAATAAGGTTTGGGCATAAGGGTCTAGGGTTTCGGGTTTAGGGCTTAAGGTTTAGGTATGAGGGTTTAGGGGAGCTGAGACAGGAAATCAGGAGTTGTAGCATTCTTGACACTTTTTGTGAGGATGGGTGGGGCATGCTACTTGGAGGGTCAGGGGGACTTAGTAAGTAGGTTAATAACACCTATAACCCCTTTAGTAACCCCAATTATCCTCCCCATCCTTAACCCACTTACTAAGCCCCCCCGACCCTCCAAGTAGCCTTGAGAAAACATGGAAGATGTCTCTTTGAGCTTTGGGCCGGCCACCTCCATGTATTTACGTAGTAGGATCGATTCCTGGAGGGCCTGAAATAGGACAGACCCCACAAGAAGGACCCTCAGAAGGAGTTCAGAGGGAACCCAGAGGTTTCTTAGAGGATCAGTACTATCTGTGGTTTATAATCCTCCTGAAGTAGATAGAATATGGCTTGGGATATATTCTAATAAGATTTCCATATACTTCATACTTTATCTACTTAAGGGGGACTATAGGGTTTAGGGTTTAAGCTCAACCTTGCAGGTGATTTTTGCGCAGCATGGCGAAATATCATGGTGCTGGTGCAGGGGGTAAGGTTGAGGATTTGTGTCAGGACTGCATCTTCACGTAAAACGGTTGAGCGACATATGCTCAAGGTAGCAACCTAAAACCTTAGACCCTACTGGTAAGCCCAAATACCTTCAGTTTCATGGGGTATACAGAAAATTTTGGGGTGTAGTTACAACTAAACGGTAGATAATTGAAGTCTCACACCCAAAACAAGGTCTCAGAGGATTTGGGCAGCTCACAAGTGAACAAACAATGTTGCCATCTGAGAGGTACAGGAAACCCCAAACCAATCTTGTAACATCTTTATAGGGACCTGCAATGTCATACTGGGTTTAGGGTTCAGGGCCGGGAATCTACGGGACTATATAGGATTGTATGGGGGCACATATGGATCTCTGGGGAGATATAGGGGTATATAAGAATATCCTACCACATAGAGGTTTATAAAGGGTACACACTGAGGCAGGCGGACGTCTGCACATCATCTGGCTCGGCTGGGGCTTCCTGTTACATTTTCGGAAATCTGCTGCAAACAGTTTACGAGGCCAGACTTGCATTCAAAACCTGGGTTGGCCCCTAAAACCATTTGAAAAATATCAGTATATAGGGTCCCTTATTTAAGCCATTAGGGAAAATATTAAATGTCCCAGGGGCCTACCCAGATACACGAGGTATTTGAAAGCCCCGTTACTTCAACGCGCGGCCGGTCGCCAAATTCAAGGTCATCGTGTCGTAGTACAAACCTGGCTTACAACGACCCGTCACATTTCTGTGAGTGAGGTCTTTCGAGGGCGCCTGTTTCGCGACCACATGCCAAAACTTCTTTTTGCTTAGGGGAGCGTCTGGGGCTGGATCCCCATAATACTACCGCATATTCACCTTGAATGTTCTCCTAACCCCAATATATGCCCTGCAATATAGTGGTTTCCATTTTCTTTTCTATCATCCCCACTACAACCCTAATATATACCCTATATGATCCCTATAAGCCCTGGTAGTTTCCATTTTATTTTCCACTATCCTATAACATTCTATATCCCCTAGATTACGGTTTGGGCTTTTAGAGGCCCTTCATTCACTCCAGAACTCTGACCTTAAGCACCAAGAGAATGCAGTTTCCCTAAGTTAGGGGTACCTTTTTGGGGGTCCCTATAATAAGGACAGTAGTATTTTGGGGTCTATATTGGGGGACCGTAATTTTGGGAAACTACCAGAAGCCTGCTGAAGCAACTTGATTCTTCGAGCGCCATGCCTGCTTGTCTTCCACGGCCAGCGTCCCGTAAGGTGAGTTTGCCTATGGCACTGTGGACGAGAAGAAAAGTATTTTCTTCCCATAGCCTTGAAAGCTAGTGACTAATGATGATGCTGGTAAACGCAGCGCATGGGAGTTGCTCAACTTTGCAACTAGCTGTTTTTTGGATGGTTGCGTGCCCCGCCCTATAGCATCATGTCGGGCTCATAGGGGGATCCTGATTGTTGGAACCTCCCACATCCTGCGCACAGTCTACTGTAGAAGCCCGGACCATAATATCATACCTACCTTCTCTCAGTTATACGAGTAATGTTTATCTTGCTGTAGTAATTCTGCTGTAGTTTAAGATGTCCCAAGCCTGAATGTAGGGGCCTAGATGAGTATCAAGCCGGTTGTGGTATGCCATAGTTATGCGAGGAATCTATGGTCATAAAAAGGGTAGTTATCCCGATAAAGCTACCGTTAAAAAACGACTTTCACATTCGATTGAACATGTTCTTTTCCATTTGATTCTCCATTCTCCCTTTTAAACCAGGACTCTCTGAGGTGCCTGCAGCCACACGAACAGGTGTCAGCCAGATTCTCCCTAAACCCTAAACCCTAAATAGCCCGTGTAACTACTGCCAGGGAACCTCAATCTTGGTCATTATTGGGGCCCGTACTTAACCCTGAGCCCTAGACCCCAAATATCCCCTGTAAGCCCCTAACGTACTGTAGCATTCGAGACTTTTTTGCCCCTATATTCCACTGGAGCCCGAGAGCGTAAACTACAAAGGCCACCTTCGCTGTCCCGTGACACATGAATTCTGAAAATTGGAGTCCCCAGCTGTTGCAAAGCCAATTGGGAAAATCTAGAATTGGGTCAACGAGCTAATGGTGAAACTCAAGCGGCAAAGGCTCTTTTGCTGCTGTGCACTGCGGTCTGCTGGAAGCGAGTGGTGGAAACCAGCTAGGAGCATCCGGTTGCGCGGTATAAACCAAGGTCAGCTAGCTCAAAAGACAAGGGCTTGCAGGACATGAGCACTATCATTTCCCGCCTAAGTATGACGTAACCAAGCAACGGGCATGCGCCTGCAAACAGTCAGCGAGCTGGCTACATGACGCGGCCAACTGCTGCACCGGAACGTTCCTTCGGAGGCGCGACTTTGCGCAGCTTTGCGCCCGCACGGATGTCTGCAAACCTGTCTTCTGTTATTCTTGGGATGGTATTATTTAGGATTGCACTTTTTGTCTTGGCGTACTTCAAATACAAAACTCCCAACTTTGGCTCAGTAGCATTGCCGACTTTCCTGCTGCAGCCTGTTTCGTGGGTGCAGGCGCTTTTGCAGCCGGTGCCTTCTTTGCAGGCGGTGGTGGCGGCGCAGGACCCTTTCCTTTGCCTTTGCCTTTGCCTTTGGCCGCAGGCTTCGGCGGCGCAGGTGCCGGAGCTGGGGCTGGGGTTGGCGCGGCCTGCGGCTGAGGCACCGGTGGTTGAGCTGCCTGGAGCTTAGCTGTCTGAGCTTGCGCGGGGGCAGGCATGGGGCTTGCTGGGCTTGGGGCTAGCAACGGCTGAGGTGCGGCTGCCGGCTTTGGCGGTGCTGCCGGAGGCTGCCGGCGAGGTGCAGGCGGTGGTGGCCGCGCAGGCTTTGGGGTAGCACTGACGATGGAGCCTCGGCTGAGCTCCGGAGGGGGAGCATCCCAAGCAGGTCTTGCTGTTTCGCTGGAATGCTCGCCCTCGCGCCAGACAATGTGCGCCACATGACCAAGGTCCGGCAAGACATCTGGCAGGTCGAACGTGACTTCAGCAGCTGGCCGGGGCCGAAAGCGCAAGTCCTCATGTTCTCGCGCCGGCTCATCTTCTTCCAAGTCAACATCTGGCTCCTGTTTGGCAAATCATCCAAGACTCCGACTAACAGTTCGTGACAGTTGAAGGCATCTAGTAAACTTAGCAGACATAACAACCTTACAGGTGCATTTTTGCTACCTAAACCCTAAACCCTAGATAACCCCATTGTAGTAGTTTCCATTTTCTTTTCCATGATCCCAATATAACCCTCCTCTGCAATGACCTTCGGTGCTTCTGTGCGCTGACCAACGTGGTAGAACCTCTCATCCTCAGGCTCAGCCAGGTTGTCCACCTCGTGCCGCACCTTTGCATGATGGCCCCGGAGCAATTTTTGCCCTGGCAATACAGAAGTTTGAAGCGGTATGAACATAGAACAGCGGGAGATGTTTCATGGGGGAAGGCTATGCCTTTGTTGGGGAGATTTGGTTTGGACAAAAAATGCAACTGTGATGATGATGATGATGATGATGATGATGATTGCTGCTGCTGGTGCTGCTGCTGCTGCTGCCGCTGCTGCTGTCGCTGCCGCCGCCATTCGCAAGAGGTCTTTGAAAGACGCCCGGTCATGAACTCATAGATTGTAAACTTCTGACCTCTTTGGGAAGCTACGTGTGAGTAGACTTGCTCCGGAATCAATGGACACAATATCTACGACCACCCTGCCTTCAAAAATCCTGAATGCGCCATGTCGGCTGTTTCTGCGCCTTTACTCCTGCAACGGAACCACCCTAACTCCGTCTGTGATCGAAGCAAAGCCTAAACCCTACACCCTAAACCCTAAGCCCTAAACCCTATACCCTAAGCCCTACACCCTAAGCCCTAAACCCCTTAACCTCTCAACCCTAAACCCCTGATCCCCTAAACCCCTAAACCTTAAACCCCTAAACCTCTAAGCCCTAAACCCCTAAACCCGAAACCCTAAACCCACCTTGTAGGGCAGCTCTGATGAGTTAAGAAGGAAGAGCTCGGATACAGAAGTCAGGCGCCCGGCAGCGGGAAGAAGTTTTTCCTGGGTTGCTGTGAAGGAACTTGACTTAAGTTACCATAAAGGGTGTAATAGGGTTTAGGGTTTGGGGTTGCTGTTAAAGAACTTGAATTAAGTTACCATAAAGGGTGTAATAGGGTGTAGGGTTTGGGGTTTAGGTAGTATATAGGGTTTAGGGTTTAGGGCTTAAGTTACCAACATGGGTATATATATATATAAAGAATTCATAGCGTTCCCACATTATAGTAACTTAAAGTAAATTCCTTATTGAAAGCAACCCAGTCTCCTGGACCATGGCTCTAGGAGCCTCCAAGCCTGGCTTGCAGACGCTCTCTCAAATCAGGAAGTTTTCCTTTGTACTCTAGGGTTTGGGCCCTTGGGTTTTGGGCCTCTAAACCATGGAATATGGCCCTTAATGAGGCCTTTTGGGACCCAAAACCTAAGGTTACAAACATTAAGGGCGCAAACTTAAAGTCTTTGATCAAAAAGAGCCATAACACCCTGGGAAGATATGGGAACCTACCAAGGAAATCAGGGGCTCCCGTTTGAAGGGCTTTCGAAGACATATTTGGAGCCACTCCCACTCCGACCATGAACTGCAACTCCAAAAAGGATGCTTTGGGTTTAGGGTCTGCTCTAGGATCAACAGTTAAGAGGAAGAAATATCAAATATGGCAAACCCTTAGACCCGTAGGGCGGACATCCAGGTTGCACTGCGCCCAGGTGGCGGCTACATGGGCAAGGTTGTAGGGATGATCCACTAAGTGGTTTCCAGGGAATCCAGCCATTCATCCTAAAAATCCTGAAGCCCAAAACCCAAAACCATAGCCTTGGTTGCTGTTCAGGACCTTGACTTAATTACGATTTTGGGAAAATCATATGAATTAATTACTATATTGGGGAAAACATATGGACTACTATATATGTACCCATTATGGTGACTTAATTTAAATTCCTCAACAGCAACCCAGTAATAGAGGCGAGCAGCTTCTGTGGTGGTTCACGCACCGGTACACCCTGGCCAGGTCCTGGAACTGTATAGTTCTCCACAAGTAGAGGAAACAGATGGGATACAGGGCTAGGGTTTACGGTTTAGGGTTTAGGGTATATAGGATTATTATCTCAATGATGATGGAGAATCAACTGAAAAAAGCAGATGGAAAGTGATATGGGGATTATATAGTGGTTTATTGGGGATTATATAATGGTTTATAGAGCGTAGGGTTTCCGAATTGTATGTCATCTTTGGTGGTCCGTAAAATACGGATTCTAGCATTTTGGGGTCTATATTGGTATCCAGCTATTGATGGAGACTACCATATTGCTCCCTTGAGTGATGCAGGCCAGACACTATCATCTTAGCCCCCATTCGCGTCAGAATAAGACGGATCCCCTTTGCAAATGCACCCGCGCAAAGAAACACACCTAATACACTCTTCGTGAAAACAACCCGAGTGGTTAAGCATTCAGCCCACATACCGAAGAGAAGAGTCCATATACGCCCTCAAAGAGAAGCTTCAAATAATTTAGGGGTCTCATAAAAAGTCTGGGGTATACCCAAAAGATTCGCATTCTTACCGTGATGCCACCCGCCCTCACCCCCACCCCACTCTCCGCAAAACAAAGCTGGACAGCTTAAAAGAAAATATTGAATTCTCAACGTCGTTCGCGTTTAAAGATCTATGCATCCTTTTTTCTTCAATGCCCTTGCTGAGACCTCGGACCATATATATCCCTACATAACTCCTATAAACCCCTATACCCCCCCCACCCTAAACCCTAAACCCTAAACCCTAAGCCCTAAACCCTAACGTGTAAAAATTCCCAGCCCTCACATCCTCAGCCGCGGAGGTTGCAGAAGGGACTGGGCGATCAAAGTCCTCAGGAATGGGCGCCGCGGAACGCAGGGAGACCACAATGTTCCTGGGCTTTGAGGGTTTGAGGGTTTGGGGTTTAGGGTTTCGGGTTTTGGTGGTTTTGGGGAATTAGTTTGGTTTTGGGCGTTTCTTTCATATTTGAGAATCTTGGTGCTGTTGTGTGTGTGTGTGTGTTTTTTTTTTTGCCCCGGGGGGAGGGGGGGGGTGGGCTTAGGGTTTGGGGTTTTTCGGGTCTTATAGACTTTCGGGTTTACGGTGCAGGGCGTGGAAAATCAAATGGAAGATAGAACGGAGGGGTCAAGGGTCTGGGGTAATCTTGCTGGTGGTCGACTGACATAGGGAACGAAGGAGTGGGCAAGAAACGGGTGAGAAAATGGATGCTATGATGAGGTTTAGGATGGTGAGCAGGCACTCAAAGACTGTAAAGAAAAAGGAAACTACTAATCATTTCGCGCCTAATACTAACATGAGGGGGGAGGAGGGGGGTGGGAGGAGGGGTGGGAGGAGGGGCGGGGGGGGGGGAGGGTTAGCCCTTTAATCTCAGGGGAAAAAACTATAGTGTTTTGAGGCTCAGGGCTTAGGCTGGTAAGTATGGAATGAGGGGATGGAAAGGACAATGGAAGCTACCATGACTACGGGTTTTTTCTTCTATGGAGTAGGTCCCAAGGAGGCCAGCAACTGGAGATGATTTTCTGGCAAGGACATGTTAGGTTTACTATAGAGAATATTCAATACTAGGAAGGACTAATCTCCAAACCTCCAAGGCGTTCATGAATACTTGTAGGGTCATAAGTTCCCCGCCCCCAATAAGCTCAAAAACACGGATAGTTCCGGCTATCCTGCTTGTAAACAGTGGCCTAACACCTCCAGGCCAGAAGCCAGACCGCAAACCCAAATCCTAAAATCGAGTCCCCAAGCCCTCAATCGCCTAAACCCTAAAAAGCCCCAAGTATCCCCATACACACCCCTATATACACGCACCGCCGTAAACCACCCATGAACTGTACACCAATATACCCCAATAGTCCACTAGTAGGACCCCTCCTAAAGCCTCAGCACCCGAGATTCTCGTCCAGCACCCGTCGCGCCGCGTGCAAGCCAGGTTCGCCCCGGCCCTGAAAGGTCCGGGCCTTCAGTCCATTTGAGAGAAGAGGAAGGACATATTAAGAAATCATTGATAGTAATTTGGGTTTCGTTTAGGGGCCATGGTAACTGACAAACTATCCACCCATGCTATTAAATGTCCACCCCCTCATTGTCGGCTTCTCATGGGGAATATTTGAAAATTGGGATTTCTCCCTCGGTGCTGAATCTTAATTAGTATGAAAAGAGTAAGGGTAATATTCACAATCATGGTATTTTCACCCATAATAGTAAAATGCCAAGAATCATTGCTCTAGTAATGATAACTGTCATAAGAACGCGGTAATAGCAATTGTGATGCCAGTAGTAACAGGAACAGGAGCCTGATTTCTAGATGAACCGTTGTTGTATTCCGATAGCCTTCGTGCACCCGTGCTGAGAAACACTCCCTGTGCGTGAATCTTCTGTAGATAGTGGTAAACATGAAGTCATGCGTACAGCCAAGTAAAGCCAATTTAGTGGGTGTTCAGAAGTATTTAAACTCCACATTATACTCGAGAATTCTGCTAAATCCTAAACCCTAAAGCCCAAACCTTCTTCACATTCTACACGATGACCCAGGGGCGCTGTGTACTTTCAAGGCCGCTGTGCTCCCGCGTGCTCGCTCGATGCGCCCGCTGGCATGTGAGAGGCGGGATTCCAAGCCCGAGAGCCTGGTTTAGGGTTTCGGGTTCAGGGTTCAGGTTTTAAGCTTTAGGATTCAGGGTTTAAGCTTTAGGGTTCAGGGTTTAGGGTTCAGGGTTTAGGGTTCAGGGTTTAAGCTTTATGGTTCAGGGTTTAGGGTTCAGGGTTTAGGGTTTAAGCTTTATGGTTCAGGGCTTAGGGTTCAGGGTTTAAGCTTTAGGGTTCAGGGTTTAGGGTTCAGGGTTTACGGTTCAGGGTCTAGGGTTTATGGTTCAGGGTCTAGGGTTATGGTTCAGGGTTTAAGGTTCAGGGTGTAGGGTTTATGGTTCAGGGTTTAATGTTCAGGGTGTAGGGTGCCCGAGAGCCTTGTGTCCATTTGGCTGCAAGCGGCATCCAGTCGGTCGAAGATCTCCTGGGGGCAAGAACATGGGGATTATTAGGGGCTATAGACCCTCTGACTCAGGTTTGTTTTTGAGGTCCGAATGGGTCCCCTCGAAAGGGTACCCCTAATCGGAGTGTAGGAGCCTAAAACAATTAGAATAGAGTTTGGGTTACATTATACTATAGTGATGTGAGGGTGTTGAGGGATGGCATTACTTCGTTTTCAGACTTCTACATTACCCCTGATCTCCTGGGCATGGGTATTCAGGTCCTCGACCAAGCAGAGCAAACCTTCCATGATTCGACTCACCGCATCGCTGCCCTACCTGTGGAGGACAGCAGGTCACCTACGAACAATGCTTTGAGCCCAGCACTGACAAAGCTGCCTCCTTGGGCACATGTATTTGCAAGGCAGGGGTCTAGCTTCAAGCAGAGCTGACGGCGGACTCAGATATACTATATTCCGCAGGAGAGGCTCTTTCTATTTGAGAACCCTACAGCCTATATCCTTGCAAACGTACACATATGTATATGTGTGTGTACACAAATGAATGCATACATCCATGCATGCATGCGTGTATGCATGCGTGTATCCATCCATCCATCCATCCATCCATCCATACATACATACATACATACATACATATGTACACATACTATAATGCATAATACTGGTAACTATGCCTATAAACCCCTATACAAACGCAGTTGCCATGTCATTTTCTATCGTCTTGTCCATTTGATTCTCCGTTATTGGTACACACGCAACCCTACAAGGTAATTTCCGCTTTTCCATTGCTATATATCCCTCTATGAGCGACAGTCTAAACTCCTAGTATACCGGTCAATAACCCCTAGAGTAGTCCCCTATATATCTCCCGTTATATAACACCCTTTAATGAGTCTAGACTATATCCCTTAACCCTAAAAGCCCTATATATGGTAGTTTCCCAAAACAAGGGGACCCCAATATAGACCCCAATATACTCTAGTCCTTATTATTGGGACCCCCAAAATGGTCCCCCTAATTCTGGGTAACCCCTATATACCCCCTGATTATGGAGCACCTTCAGCTTCCCGTGCAGAGTGGTCTGCTGGGAAACCTGCTCGTGGCAACGTGCCAAGGGGCGGTAGGGTTTAGGGTTTTGGGATTAGGGTTTAGGGTGTAGGGTTTTGGGTTTAGGGTTGTGGCAGTAACAGTAGAGTAAAAAAAGACAAATCTTGCATGAAGCGAAGTACCTTATACCTTGGAAATTCGTGGAGTTTAGTATGTTCAGGCCATGCAGGCTTGTTATAGTGCCGACAGTAATTAGTGTTTGGGGCTTGCATTTTTCCATACTCGCGATGGAGAAAGAGGGGCAAATTGGATCACTGCAAAAATCATAGTTGCTGCCAGCGCATGGCAAGCATCATAGAGCGCCAAGAGCAGTGACAACATGTTCAGCATCCATATAGTCCCCCTTAGGTAGATAGAATATGGGGTATATGGGGATCTTGTTATAATACACCCGAAGCCATCTTCTATCTACTTAAGGGGGACTATATAGTCTTTAGCGCACTGAAGGACTAAGGGCACATCTGCCATAAGCAGACGTGTTTGGCAGCCACCCTAAACCCTAAACCCTAAACCCTTAAACCCTAAACCCTAAACCGTGTGGCTTTCAACAAACAAGCCTTGTTTCTACCGGGTCAAGGATTGGAACCCAGGTTTAGGGTTTAGGGTTTAAGGGTTTAGGGCCTGTTTTGGAATGCTTTTTTACAACCCAGGTGTCAGCATCTGCGATGCCAGTTGAAAGGCTTCCAAAACTGCATTTTGGTAACCCCAACCCTCAAAATTAGGTCCCTATAACCATCATATGATAGTCATAGGGTCCTAATTTTGGGAATTGGGGTTAAACATCAACCTTTTATTAGCTTCAATATGCTTCCAAAGAGCAGACTCTTGTCTAGTCCCTCATCTGCTTTGGGGCCGGCCACAGAATTAGCGTGCCGCATGGAGCTAAGTAGTCCCTGGTACGAGTCGAAACAAAGAGCGCATCCTTTTAGGGCCGTAGAATTGCACGGACATACGCTAACGTTCCAAGATTCTCCGAAGTCCTAAGACACTGTAGGACTGTAGATTTCGGGAAGCTCAAGTCTTGCCCTACGTGCCGTTACAAACCTAAACTCTGAAGCCAAGGCCTCCAAAACCGCACCACGCTTGCGTGTCTGCGCCTCAGCAAGAATTGCAACCGCCTGCATTCTCCATCTTCACAAGCGCTATCAAAACCATTTGCAGTCCAGGATCCGTATAAGCATAGGGAAGATGCTGATTTAAGGTCTGGGGGCTACAGCTCTACTCCAATCCCTTTGCAGCCCAGCACAGTTGCCTAAAAGGCACAGGGAGTTGCTACCCCGAGTCTGCCTCTGCGGCGTTGCGTGCATGCTTTTTTGAACCAGAAGTTTGCTTTGAACGTGGTTCCCCAAATATGCGCGAAGAAAGGAACCCTCACTCTAGGGACACTCATTGGGAAAACCTTGCACCCTACAAGGTGAATCCCTGGCACCTTTGTCAATATCGACAATTCCAAATGTGCACCCCATGGGGGTTTCTCATACATGGACCCCCGAAGAGAACAGCCGTTATCCTCTTTCTCTTCTCGCTTCCCCTAAACCCTAAACCCTAAACCCATTTTGCTCTACAATGAAACTGATCATGTTGAGCTCAGCAGGCGGCTGATATGGTGCCGCCCGGAGGAGTACCTGCCAAGCTTTCAATTAAGCTGGCTTTGCAGGATAGGTTTAGGGTTTAGGGTTTAGGGGTTAAGGGTTAAGGCTTTAGGGGTTTAGGGTTTAGGGTTTAGGGGCTACCCTGGCCCAAACTTGCACCGAAGCCTATATGAGGTATAGTCTAAACT
>CAJNIZ010007147.1:88664-103768 GCA_905231905.1 Symbiodinium pilosum
ACTTGCACCGAAGCCTATATGAGGTATAGTCTAAACTCCTAGTATCCCCCTTAATAACCCCTATAGTAGTCCCCTATATAATCCCCTATATAACCCCCATTAAGGAGTTTAGACTATAGCTCATATAGGAAAGCAGTAGTCTTTCTTCCTTCCAGGAGCAAAGGCCTGCGTGGGGAGAACCTTTGCCAAATGTCCTTCAACAGAACCCATTTCATCAGTTTAAACCAGCTACAAACACAAACTTCTACGTGCCATGCAGAACCTCTGTACTGCGCGTAGAAAGCCCAGGGCCCATTTACAAGTTCAGCTACAAAGAATACTCTGACCAAAAGGAGGATATGTTCTTACTTTAACCATGGTATCCCCCATTAAAATACTTCCTACTCCGCAGAGCTATAGTCTAAACTCCTAGTATCCCCCTTAATATCCCCTATACCAGTCCCCTATATAGTTCCCTATATAACCCCCTTTAAGGAGTTTAGACTGTAACTAAGTTGATGGTTCCAATCTCTTGCATTAAACCCTAACCCCTAAACCCCAAACCCTAAAACCTAGATAGACCCTAAGCCATAAAACCCCAAAAACCCTAAACCCCAAACCCTAAGCCTTAAATCCTAAACCCTAAACTCAGGGGTTGCGGGGTCCCAGAGGCTCTTAGTTTGAGCCTGCCATCCCAAACCATCTCTCTTACGTGCACCATGCTAAAAACTGCTTAGAGGAGGGATATATAGGGGTCCTTTTAAGCGGGATATAGGGTTATATAGGGTTATATAGGCTTCTATAGGGTTCTATAGGGTTTAGGGTCTAAACTCCTTAAAGGGGGGTTAGATAGAGGATTCTACATGTATTCTAGGGGTTACTAAGCAGGGTACTAGGAGTTTAGACTATAGCTCACATAATCTGGGGATGCTCTCATGTTTCTATCATGCTGTGTCCATTCCCATGAAGTCTTCGGCACAGATAGCTCACCATGGGGCATGTTTAACCTGAATAAACAATTGGGGCAAATTATATGCTCATTGTATAATATGGGTAGTTCCCAAAATTAGGGTCCCATTTTGGTACCCCTTAATATTAGGTACCATAGACTAATCTATAACCAAAAGGGGCTCCGCAGAATCCTTAAGGTTTAGGGTTTAGGGCTTAGGGTTTAGGGTTTAGGGCAAGATCTGCTCTACATGGTCCAGGATTTGTCGGATTTGTATAACCTTGCCTGCCTAAAACTCATAAATTCCAGACAGACTTGAAGCGGGCATTCTAACAAATCAGCCCCCTCCCGAGGGCCCAACCCCAAACGCAAAGCACACGCATGCGCAACATAGGAGGGTGCTTAAAACAACATAGACATGAAGCTTTCAAACTGAGTCTACCCGGGCCTTGGGACATAGGGAGTTTTTGACGTCCCTCTTGAGATTCGTAGGGATCATTTGAGCTACAGTCAGCATTTCCCAGATAATTACTGGACATAGGTCCCTTAGTAAAGACTATATTCAGAACTAAACTAAACTACAAGAGGGACCCCTATGTCCACTGTTTAGGCTCCCTTCATAAGGTTAATATTGCATCGCCCGTAATAATCCCTATAATTCTCCCCTCCAGAATCTCGTATATACCCCCTCCTTAAGGAGTTTAGACTCTAAACCCTAAACCATCACTCTAAAACCTAAACCCTAAAACCAACCCTAAACCCTAAACCCCTCACTCTGAACTCTAATAACTTGGGAAACTCCCAGGTGACTTTGGGGATTTTGACCAAAAAAAGGCAGCCGTTCGCCTGTCCAAGGGTTGAACACGACCCAAGCCAACTCAGGCATGTCCACAAAGAACTCCTGGGAATTGGTTTAGGTTGGGTACTGTCCCCCCATTAACAGTCTATATTAGGGGTCCTATTAAGGGCTATATATAACCATACTGAGTGGGGGCAGTACCCAAGTTTTAGGGTTGAGGGCTTTAGGGTCTAGGGCTGGGAATGTAGGTTCAATCAGGCATGTCCACAACAAAACTTCAGGGAGGGTTCCATAAAGAACTCCTGGGAAGGGTTTAGGGTGGAAGGGTTTAGGGCCACAAAGAATTTTGAGAAGGGTTTAGGCTTTAGGGTCAACAAAGAACTCTTGGGAAGGATTTAGGGTTGAGGGTTTAGGGTCCATGAAGAACTCCTGGACGGAAGGGTTTAGAGTTGAGGGCTAAGGGTCACAAAGAACTTTTGGGAAGGGCTTAGGGTTGAGGGTTAAGGGTTAGTGTTGCAAAGAACTCCTGGGAATTTAGGGTTTAGGGCTGGAATTCTAGGCCTAAGCCCTACGCCCTAAACTGTTTCGAGGTTCAGGGTTGGTTCAAGGATCCCGGAAAATTTAGGGGGCAGGCTTTCAGGACCTGTGTTACAGGATTTAGGCAATGAGGGTTCATGTAGGACAATAAACCCTAAACCATGCAGACACAACCGGCAACCACTAGTTGTACCCCGTCAACCTCCTTTTCCTTCACCTCAAATCTGATTAAACATGTTCGGAGCCTCTAATGGTACCTATAGTCGTACGGTTGTTCAATACTATAAAGTATTACCTGGTTATAACTTGGGTTTAGCTTACCTGGCCTCAAATTTTGTATGCCCTTTTGTCAACCCGGACTCTGCTCCTGCATCCCCAGACCCTACACCCCTGAACCCTAAAACCTCAAGGAGACGGGTTTAGGGTTTAGGGAGACTCTTGTGCCTTTAGGTCTCGAAACTTCTGGCCATGGGAGCCATGCTCTAAACTCCTAGTATCCCCCTTAATATCCCCGTAGTAGTCCCCTAAATAATCCCCTACATAACCCGCCTGTAAGGAGTTTAGACTGTAGCTCATGGGAACATTATCCACATGATTGAGCCCCAAGGACGTGGCCAAAGGCTTCAGGAGCTGACTCCAACAAGGAACATTCGATAAGCAATCATCTCTCCTAATAGTAAAGCCCCCCCCCATCCCCTGGTAACAGTTATGCATCCCCATGTGAACTGGGGAGTATTTCTTAGTAGAGTGGAGGGCTTGTTATTTTGGGAAATATTTATTTGGTTGGAAGTGCGTATCTGGTTAGCCTTCTGTGCAATCCTGAACAGCTTTTTAGAGCCTGCGCGCTGCAGCTCCCGAAGACTCTACACTTGAAAACGCAGAGCGAATCCTAAACCCAAATCCTGCACTCTGATACAAAGCTGGAAAAAAGAAACCCAGCCAGGAGCCTATATGTATAGATCTAATCCTTTTCAAGCGTATATGCCCCTGTGCTACGCTAACCTTATCCCGACCCCTATATCCTAAACCCTAAACCCTAAACCCTATATCCTAAAGCTAATTCGCTCCTAACACCCTGAATCAGCCTAAACACCCATCGATCTGGGGGTCTAAGGTCGCTAGTATTCTTATAATTACTAGGTTTAGGGTTTAGGGTTTAGGGTGCTAACAGTACTAACTTTTTGTTACTATTAACCATTCTTCTTACTCTTGTTATTGAAGGTATTGCTCCTTTCTGGGCTTATTCTTAATTAAGTCAAAGTCCTGAGAGGTGCCGACTTAAACCCCAAACCCTAACCCCATAAACCCTTAATTCTGAGCTGTAAACCTTGGGTACTGCCCCCCCTCAGTAACAAGTTGGATAGTAATTATAATAGGGTCATATATAGCCCTTAATAGGACACCAAAAAAAGACTGTTACTGGGCGGGGGCAGTACCCAATCTAAACCCTATGTCCTAAACCCTGAGCCCTAACTGGGCTCCCCCTTGCGTACAAGAAACTGCCCCCAAACCCGAAATCTTAAACCCAAATGGAGGCCCTGCCATTGCCTCGTATGGGCGAAACGGCGACAGTCCGGGTTCTGGAGTTGGCTGCGGCCTCTGCGCACCCAGGGTTTAGGAGTTTGCGATAAGGTTTAGATGTTTAGGGTTTAGGGGTTTAGGTTTTTTTTTTGAAAAAAAAAAAAAAACCCTGTTGACACTTTTCGTGTCTAGCATAAGTACCCAGGGTTTTCGGTTTAGGGGTTTAGGATTTGGGGGTTAGGGCTAGAACCTCCAGAATGTAGGGTTTCAATGGGATGTAGGGGTTACTTAAAGGATCTCTGAAAAATGGAGCCTCCAACATATAGGGGTCCCTTCAAGTGGGTTGTAGGGGAGATGTAGGGATGTATAGGGTCTAGGGGCTGAGGTTTAAGCTCCCTAAACCCTAAACCCTAAACCCTAAACCCTAAACCCTGTTTTTGGATCCTTTTGGTGGGTCTGGAGACCCGTAAATGCTGCGCCCCAGAAGTCCTGGAAGTTCCAATACACCTTGGGTCATTCCCCCACACAGTAACTGTCCTTAAAGGGGGCCTTATTAAGGGGCTATTATAACTCCTATTACCCCTTGTGGTAACTGTTACTGTAAGGGGGAATAACCCAAAATACACCCCAAACCCCTAAACCTCTAAAGCGTCAATACTTTGCGGACCCTTAACCCTAAGCCCTGAACCTCTGACCCTTAAGCCCTAAACCCTGAAGCTGAACCGTAAGCCCTAAACCTAAGCCCTAAACTTTGTGGATCTTCGATAATCTAGAGCTACCCCCAGCACCCACTCCCCCCAAAAAAGCAAAACCACTATCCTCTAAAGAATCCCAAAAATGGAGCCCCCAAATAATCACCTAGTTTCACCAATATAGTAATGGGCTACCTTTTTTTTTGGGGGGGGGAGGGGGGGGTGGTGTGGTGTCCATGTTTTGGATCCTTTAGGGGGTCTGGGGAAGGACGTGCAAAAGATGGACTGCTAGTTTTTGGGACTCATCCGGCATCTCTTGAGGTGGCCTGTTCTTCGAGCTTCTACTCGGATTCCGAAGGAGTTACTGACCTTCAATTTGTATGTGCCTGCCAGGGTTATAAGGTAGCCTCCATGCTTGCTACACATTTATGCTGAGCAAATCCTGCGCAACCCTAACTATGGCTTACTAACCGATCGCAAGCTGTGGCGTTTGATGGACACAGGGACATCACCTGAGCACTCGCGTTTAGAGTGCAGAAAGGTCGTGCAGGATGTGTTCAGTAGAGGCTGTGCTAGAACAGAAAAATTAAGTTAGTTGTCAGTACGGGGCTTTAGCATAACGGCTGCAACTGCTTGAATGCAAGCAGAAAATCTAGTCGATGCTTGCCGAGCTCCACGCGTGCACGTGGTGCTCAGCCGCACGCGGATGCGAGGAACCTGCATGCTGAACCTGGGCTGGGCCCCGCTTATAGGGCTTAGGCGAAGGGTTTATGGTTTAGGTTTCCCTTGGTTGCTCAAAGCCTGCCCGCTGCAACAAAAAGCAACTTGGCATCCGCAAAGCCAATCCTTCCACAGACTGCATTGGAATACCAGCATACTCCCTAATGCATTAAGCCTAAAAGGGTGAGAATTTGTCTGAGCTCTGTTGAATGCCACAGAAACCTGTGATTGGTCGTCAGTTTACGTTGATTGGGACCTCTTTTTTGGGAGGGGTTTCCCAAAATTAGGGGGTACCTTATTGGGGGTCCCTACAATAAGGATTATAGTATATTGGGGTCTATATTGAGGTCCGCCTATTTTGGGAAACTACCCTTTCTGACTCCAGTAGCTTAAGAACCTGCACATGGCTGGTATGCAGAAAACAAGCACGTCCCAAGCGGCGGGGTAGCACCAAACACTTAACTGTTCCGTGGCCTAAGTGAGCGGGGGAGTGGATCCTTATCATAGTCACTATATCACATACTCACACATGCTGCTACCACATAGCCCCGACAAACCTCTGGATATCCCTAGTTGCTTATTTATGCCTCAGTTTCTTTTCACCTGATTCTCTACTGCAGCTAAGCTGTTTAAACCTTAAAGCAAAACATCCTAAAGAACAAAACAAACCTGAGCTTCGCACGTACCATCCTGGCAGGAAGTTGTCTACGAGGTCTTTCTCTCAAACCGGAATGTAGGGCCAAGACAAATAAACCGAACTTTTCTTGGAGTGTGTTATCATAAATTTAGGCGGGGCCGCAAGATACCCACTCCTTTTGCACAATTCAACTCTTCTTGCTTTAGAACCCTCTGCCAATACCAGTGTTTCCTCAGTTCCGGCCATTGCCGTATCCCCGCATTTTTGTGACAAAAATGTGACTATTTTCCGGGCCTCTATAACTTCCCTGGTTTTTGTGCGGTTTTCTGCACTGCTTGACACTTTCGACGCGTGCGAAACTAAGGCCCCTCCTGCTTGCATCCGCTTCTGCTTCAGCCCTGGGTCTAAACTACACGTTCCTTCACAAGAATTGTTACAGAAACACAGCAGACATTGGGTCTGCCATTTCGCGTAACGGCAGTGGCAGTGGGGCTTAGCAAGCAACAAAGCATGGGATCGCTGCTTGCACAAAAAGGCTCCGCAGATCTTGTGTGTTTAGGTTGTAGGGCTTAGGGTTTAGGGTTTACGGTTTAGGGTTTTACGGTGCTTTCGAAGGTGCATTGGGGGAGAAGAAAGGCGTCATTTCTCAATAAAGTGTGTGACCAAAGTGCTGCACGTTATGTTTGCTGGTGGGGCCATACTTTCCCGCGGGATCCTTGTGGACCCACCAGGTCATAAATAAATCTACAAGGACCGTTGGATAATAATCTTGGTACTGATTTAGGTTTCTGCATTGTGCTGGATGAGGGAACATTTTGGATCACTTAGATGCCAATACGAAGGCGCTGACGTTCCTAGCGTGTGGGTTGTATAAGGTGGTTCAAGATTTCTACCGCTCGCAGAAGCGTGAAGCACCCCTCCCCACCCCCGCTCCGTAACACTAAAATTGCTCCCAGGGTATAAGACATATTTCTTTTAAAAGAATACTGCACATTAGAGGTTGGGGGGCAGAGTCACGACGATCAGCATACATACCGGGCACGTGGCTAGCAAGTTTCCATCCTGTTGCAAGACGGATGAGGAGAAGCCCGCAGGAAGGGTATTATTAGTTCATGACATGTCTACCTATCTAAACCCTAAACTCCAGCCAATACGGGCTGCCCTTTTTCCTAACCCCTCAAACGTCGGCAGGTTTTGAAGGCAAGAGGAGTGAAGCGCATCTTACAAGCAAAGGCAAAGAAAGGAAAAAGCCTTGGAGCCATCCATGTGGCACCTTCTTCAAATTGTGGGCCCCTCTTGGGAACACTTTCTTTCACGAGCCCAGAACTTTCTTGGGCATTACTTAGGAGGACCCCCCGATCGTCACTATCAATGGGTGGGGGGTCCACCTAGGGCATTTAAACCCTAAACCCAAAACCCTAAACTCTAAACCCTGAACCCTATAAAACCCTAAACCCTGGCTTTGAAAATTCCAAAGGGCTAAGCAGTGCAGTCCGTGCCTGCTCTTTGCGAAAGAGAGGTTCCACCTCTGGGGACACCTGCGGGATTTGTTAGGTGGACCCCCGACCCAGTAGTAGTGACTATAAGGGATAATAGGGATTATATGAGGGTCCTCTTGTATTATTACTATACAACTATTACAGGGTGGGGGGTCCTCCTAAGGGATTTGTCAGCTTACTTGGAGGGTCTCATGGGGCACTTAGTAACTAGGTTAATACTGGGGATACTTAGGATTACTATATGGGTTGTAGGGGTTATGAACCCACTTACTAAGTCCCCCTGACCCTCCAAGTACGGTTTGGAACGTTCAAACAGTCAGGCTTTTAGGCTTTTGGATTTACTTCCGGCAGGGTTTAGGAACGTGGCAGCCGGAAAGCCCAACGCAATACCTACACAAGCTGGATACCTACAGAAACTGATGATGCATGTTGCCTGCTGAACCCTGACAGCCCGAACAGCATCAGGGAAGCTTGATCTTCAGTACGGGGAGGGGCCACGGCAAGCGGCTTGAGGCCAAGGAGTGCAGGCTGAAGAGCGACAGCCAGCGTCGACCAAGTAAATTGTCCCAAGTTGTCCCCCGTAAGTAGACACAACATGGAATGGCCCGATAGCATGATAAGATCTCCATATAACCCATATTCTATCTACTTAAGGGCGGCTATTTCAGTTACCAGGGGGTGTTCCTTGCGGGACATACTTTGGCTTGACTGTCATTCCTCGACGAAGTATAAAGCTAGCCAGGACAATAAGGCATTTTGGCCTAGGAAATTATGGAATGTTCACAAAATCGCTATTTACCCTTCCACTAGGTTCTAATGGGTCGTCTGCCCTAAATCCCTAGTTTCGAGTACACCCCAGACAAAACGTATAGACTTTTTAGGTATACGTTGTTATGATAAGAACCCAGGAACGAAAAACACAATAAAGTGTAGTACTCCAATATAAGGGAATATGAGCTTATGTTCACTCAACTTTCGGCTCATTTTCAGGGGAACCTTTAGGGGCAGTGCAAGGGCGGTCGTTGGGGAACCCATGAGGTTAGCGATAGCATCGAGATAGCTTCGAAAGCTCTTCTCAACCTCAAGCTCATGAAGAAGAGAAAGATGAAGGACATCTTAGGGTTTAGGGATTACGGTTTAGGGTCTGGGATTTAGGGTTTAGGATTTAGGGTTTAAGACATTTTAAGTTGGGGAGTTACAAGGCAGGTACGCTTACATTAATCTTACTGTTACACAGGGGGAATGGGATGCAGATAACGGCTATGCAAGGCTTACAAGAGCTATAGTCTACACTGCTAGCATCCCCCTTTAGAAGCCCTATAGTAGTCCCCTATATAATTCAGGAGTTCAGGCTATGGCTCACAAGGAAGTCTCCCCCTAAACCCTAAACTCTAATCCCCAGCCTCCACAAAGGTTTCGATAGCTGGCCCTGGCGGCCCTGGCATGCCGGGTGAAGGCTGAGCTCCCATAGGAGGCATTCCTGCAGGTGGTGCTCCGGAGGAGAAGCCTGGCTTGACGGAATGCTTTGTAGAAGGGGATGCATGTTTTCTAGAAGTTGCCAGGACCTTCCTTGTACCCTTAATTGGGGATATATGGTCCCTAATAGTGGGTACCCTAGGCCCTAAAAGAGGGTAGGAGGAGGGTCTAGGTGTAGAAATTGTGTAGGGAGGGGATTGGCTGTAGGCCTTCTCAACGATTTCAAGATGAATTTGTTTACATCCTTGCAAGGATGGGTTGTGCATGAGACTGAGAGAGCGGACCTGAATTATTTTGGGGATCACGAGGAGGGCCCGCCTTACTGGCGCTTTACGTGGGATCCCTACAGTGTCGGTATCTATCTCTATGACTAAATATATATGTAAATAGATATGTAGAGAATTACATGAAAACCCTCAAGAAGGACACCTACTGTAACTTCACTTACCCTCTCCGCTTTCAGTGCCAAGGTTGTTTAGCTGGTTCCTGAGCTGCGCCGAAGTGGCAGATGCGTGCTTCTCAAAACAGGGGCTCACCTTAAACCCTAAACCCTAAACCCTCTTAAGGACCACCCTAAGGATGTATAGGGGCTGTAAGGAGACTTAGGGTTTAGGGTTTCGGGTTTAGGGTTTAGGCTTTTTTATATGAGAGTCCCTGTTGCGGGCTTAGGGACTATATAGCTGGGTAGTACTTCAAACGCCCGCATTTTTTTGTAAAATAAGGTCCCCTATACCACAATAGCAAAAACACTACTTATCCCATAGCGCCACGTAGGTAGGGATTGCTTTCGCTACCGGCTCGGGGTTCATCAGGGATTTCACGCTATTGGGTGCACACCGTGGGAACCTTTATGGGCTTAGGTGTGCCATCCTGGAACCCTTGGGTTCCTTCCCTCTTTAGTTTCTAGGGTTTAGGGTTTAGGGTTCTAGGGCCCTGATACCTTTCTGGGTGCTGACGGAAATCCTGGGCACTAAGCCCTAAATCCCACAAAAAATGGTTTCTGAGCCGTCCTGGTCTCTTCCAGAGATGAAAAGGCAGAATACACAGAGGAGTGGAGGTTCTATATGGGTGGTTTTCAAAATTATGGTCCCTTCTTGGGGTACCCTAAATATTAGGGGCCGTATTATAATAAGGATCCAAAAAGGGACCATGATTTTGACAACCACCCATATGAGCAAAAATCTAAACTTCTAGTATCCCCCGCGATATGCCCCAGTAGGAGTCCCCTGTAGAATGCTCTATATAACCCCCGTTAAGGAGTTTTTGCTTTTGCTCATCTCAACTTTTAAACAGACGCGCAGCCGTTTTCCTTCCGCATTCTGAAGTTTCGACAGGTGCGCCCTCCGCGGGCAGATTGCCTCAAGATCTTTCAGGCCGGCGACACGTACACCGGGGCTTAGTAGGGAATAAGGGCACATACTATACAGGGACTATATGGGTAGCCCCCAAAATATTAGGGTCCCATTTTGGTAGCCCTAAATATTAAATCGGTGCCGTAATATAATGTACAACCAAAAGGGGCCCATGATTTTGAGAATAACCCATATCAGGATTGTATTCCCTTATTTCCCTACTAAGAAGCAGTAAGGACAGCAATGGTGGAAGTCATGTCTCGCGGCGAACGTCTGGGTGTGAATAAGGAGATGTTGGAGGCCCCAACCCCCCAAGATAGGACCTCAGAATTATCACGTGTCTATAATGAGGTCCTGCTGCGAAAGATTGGGGTTACCAATATCCCCGTAATATGTATACAAGCTGTGATATGGGTTTTGTTAGATGCGATGGTCAGGGATTGCGAAGGAACTCCGAGGCGATTCTACGGGGGTGATCTGAGAGATAACATGAGATAACCATACCCTTGGGATCCAAGCATATAAATAATACACATCAGGCCCTAATGTCTGTACATATTAGCTTCGTGGGGCTTTTTGGATCCCTAGGGATACACTGTAGAATTCTAGGACTGAAAAAGGGGCACTCATGTTCAAAGCCTTCTGTGTCACTTGCCTCTTTGCGCCTGGAAAATGTGCCTTCTCGGGTGAAGGGATGCCAGGATGAACACCCTAAACCCTAAACCCTAAGCCATGCTCCTGAATCAGAATTAACTCAAGGTTGCTGTAGCCACACCACTTCAGGCAGTACGAAACGTTGAGGATATGCTCACTTAGGCTTCTTCTTCTCTAGCTTGCTCGCCTGTTCGTCTTATTGCTGCTGCGAGTCTGCTACACACTACTAGTGTTCTCATTTTCACACCTGTGCTCTGTGCCGACTTGCGAGGCCTATATAGATCTTGGGTGCTGCACGCCTGGACTTATGCATGGAGACGAGGGCCCGTAGTGGAAGCTTTGTACAGGACAGCCCTCAAGCCTCGCATGCCTGTAAATGTACACAGTTTCATGAGCAAAATGGAAAATGGATGGGCTGGGAATCTTTATTGTACGAAGCACCTCCTATTTTTTAAGGTACAGTTATTGCACAAGAGGTGCCCTAAACCCTAAACCCTAAACCGCAAAAAAGTCCCAACCCTTCCACGCAAAGGAAGAATGGGGTGACACTGCAAATGGCCCGCAACAATCGATGGGCTTGCGGTGGGACCTTTAGGTTGGACCCTTGGGTTTTGGGAGACAGTTTAGAGGACCATAAATTCTTACATGCGGACTGTATACTGACATCCCCTTGGGTCCCACTTTTGGGTCCCGTAGTCCCACCTCGAACCCCTCCCGGGGCACAGCATGGAGTGCCCTCCTATGTATTCTTCGTACACATCATGTGGAGTGAGAGTGTCCGCACGTAGCTACCAGCACCACTTTACACCTGCAATCCTGCAAGTTAGCAACCCGACATTGCCACAGGGGATTTGAAGAAGGGGATGGCTTAAAGGACCCTAAGGGTTTAGGGTTTACGGTTTAGGGTGGTGACTGTTGGGCAATGACTTTGAACAGCTAGCACATGGCAACCATGACGATGGCCCAACTTCCTGAACCCTGGCTCTAAGCCCTACGCCCTGAGCCCGAAACCCGGGTTTAGGGTTTAGGGTTTAGGAACCCAAACCCTGTAAACTAAACCTTTGTCTAATCCCAGTTCCCTTTTCATTGTCCCTATTATCTTCCCTTTGCTTTCTTATGCAGTATCAGTTTTTGGAAGATGTTCTTGAGGATCTAGAGAGGCTGATCAGACCTAAGGCCCAAAACCATGAATAAAACTGCATAAAGCCCAACATCTCCAAACCCCTGAATCCTAAACCGGTGAATAACCTTATGCACCCTAAATGCCAAACCCCTAAACGCCCTAAACCGAATGCAAACCGCTATAAACCCTAAGTTCCAACTCCCGAGAAACCCTTCCTAAACCCTAAACCCTAAATCCCTTAACCCTCAATCCCTTAACCCTCAATCCCTAAACCCTAAATCCCTTGAAGGCTCACTGGCCCAAGGTTTCCCTCAGCCCGCGCGGTGCCGAGCGGGCGCTGAGCTCTCGGCCACCTCGCTGAAGCCATCGCCTGGCCAGTGTGCGGCGCGAGTTCGTTTAGACAGGGTTTAGGGTTTAGGTTGCAGGGCTTAAGGTTTTTGGTGTAGAGTTTAGGGCTTAGGGTTTAGGGTTTGGGGTTCAGGGTTTAAGGTTTAGGGTATAGTCCCCCGTAAGTAGATAGAATATGGGGTATATTATTGGGGGTTATAGAGTGATCATGGAAAAGAAAATGGAAACCACTATATTATAATTGGGTGTATATATTGGAGTTATGGTCCCCCTTAAGAAGTAGATAGGATATGGGGTATATGGGGATCTTATTGTAACATACCCAAAGCCACATTCTATCTACTTAAGGGGGACTATATGCCTGTGGCCCTATGGGAGTGTATAGGGCCCTTTAACGGGCTTAAAGGAGGGGCATATAGGAATTGATAGGGGGATAAATGGAGAACCAAATTGAAAGGCACATGGAAAATGGAATGGAAGCTAGTGTTGTGCGGAAGTTTTCCAGTGATGGATCCTGTTTTCCTATATTCACCCCCCTCCCAAAAGAGTTACAGAAGGGTATGTAGGTTAATGGAGAAGCAAATAGAAACTGTTATAGTTTGATTCTAATTCATTCTTTCGAGGAACGTACCTACACCTGGCTGAAGTAGAATATCACTATCCGACGCACATTCAAGCACCACAGCAAATCCTACCCGAGAACGCCACCCTGAACCCGAAGCCAAAAACACACTATCTTTTTGCTAGCCGCATGGCTGCCCCAAGTCACCCGATTACTCAGGCCTCCACCATATGATTCACTTAACCTCAGACAAGCCTAGGAACGCAGCGCGAAAGGATCAACACTACTCCAAACAATTCCCAACTTTGAGGCCTTGGGCTCGGCACTGTTATGTTCTTTAATGGGACCTTTCTCCCAGAAGCCAGGCGGGAAGAATAGGCTGTACGGGAAGGTTTCCCGCATGATGTGCCAACATGCACGCTCTAAGCTCTAAGCACATGATTACTCCCTACATGCCAAGCCACACATACCCAAAGGCAAGCCCTAAAGTCTCAAACGTATTAACCAAAATCCAAGCCCTGAGCCTGAAACTCATAGCTCTTACCTTTGGATGGAGATGAAGGAGTGGAAAAGACAATGGAAGCGACTATAACGGGTTATATAGAGTTCCCCAACTGCAAGCCCCAGCTAGAAATTCACCCCTGCCGAAATGCAAGCCTTTAAACCTAAAACAGACCGCACCCCGCGCTCAATTTTTGTTAGCCCAGGACACCTCCGCACGGGGTTTCCGAAAATGTGTTGGGCATTTTTTGGGAAACGCTTATATTAACTTGCCCACATGAGCTATTAGTCTAAACTCCTAGTATCCCCCCTTAATAAGCCCTATCAGACTCCCCTATATAATCTCCTATGTAAGCCCGTTTAAGGAATTCAGACTAGGGCTCATAAGAGTAGCGTTTTTTCGGTGGTTAAACCCAGTAAGACTACGTATATTCAATATATGAAATACTATACCCCAAAAGGAGGATAGAATCTTACTCTATATTGAGTATCATAGTATCCCCAAATAAAATACTACTCAATATGAATTTTGCAGGCTCCAGAGGCCGCCGCCTGGCATTTTGGAGAGCTTTCATGTAGCCCTCTGTACCTTGCGACCGTGTTCGTTTAGGGCTTAGGGTTTAGGGTTCAGGGTTCAGGGTGTATAGAAACGGGAATCCCCCATCTGAAGCTTCCTTAAAACCCTGCGTGGCACTTAGGACCCCTGCTAAGGGTTGAAAATTAAGTACCTAAAGTAGGAGTACAGGGGAATCCCAAAGGGTTACGGTTCTAAAGTCCAAGCTAAGGCCCAAGGATAACCTGAGTCAATCTAAGGTTGAAACCATGGGCTCTTAGTATGGGCCCTTAACCCTGGGATCCTATGTTCCTATGTACCCTTAAGGGTCCCCAGAATCCCCTTAAAAGCCGTAACGGCCCATATTAGGGGCCCATACTTCTAACCTGAGTCAAGGGCCAAGACCCAGAACCTAGGCCGAAGGTTCCGTGTCTGGTAACTTGGCTTTACGCGGCAGGTAGGATCTAGCAAGATTAAATTCCTTATATATAATACTATACCCAAAAGGAGGATATAATCTTAATCTATATTGGGTACCATCATATCCCCAAATAAAATACTACTCATGTAGGATCTAGCGGTTAAGTATGGCGTGCAATGAGGACTGTAGCAGCTTCAATAAACAGTCTTCCAGGGGTTTTCCTAGAACACTCTAGAAACACAAGGGTAGTTCCCCAAATTAGGGTCCCATTTTGGTACCCCTGAATATTAGGTGCCGTAGCACAATCTATAACCAAACGAGGCCCATTGTTTTGAGAATAACCCACAAGGACCACCTACAACCCTAAACCCCTCTCTCTCACACGTGCGCAGTCCAAGACTGTCAGACGCGAAGTTGAGGCATAACCCTAAACCCCTAAACCCTAAATCACTAAATCCCTGAACCCTAAATCCCTAAATCCCTACACCCTAAATCCCTAAACCCTGAATCCCTAAATCCCTGAACCCTGCATCCCTAAATCCGGTGGATGTTTTTTTTTTCAAAAGTTTGGCTCCACCTTTTTACTTTTAAAGGTTTGGCTCGACCCCCCCTCTCGTTTCCTTGTAACTGTCACCATTTTTAGAGTCTTAGATACGAAAAGTGTCAACTGTCACAGGGATCGCGGGGGTCACGGTTGCCATCCTCGTAACTGTCGACGTATTTGGAGTCTCACACGTTCTTGGAAATTCAAAAGTGTCGACTGTCACGAGCAGGAAACCAC
>CAJNIZ010007148.1:5436-16563 GCA_905231905.1 Symbiodinium pilosum
CATTATCCCTATATAACCCCTTTCCTAAGTAGCTATTGTTGTATAGATGTGCGCCTCAGAGTTGCCGGCTAACCCCCAAGTCCTATACCTTTATAGGGTGGGTTTAGGGTTTAGGGCTTTAGGGGTTTAGGGGTTTAGGGTTTAGGGGTTTAAGGTTTAGGGTTTAGGGTTTAGAGTAATTAGCCCCGAATTCCATGCCCCGCCTTTCATGACAAAGTTCTTACCTCAGCTGTATCCAAATCTTGGGCGGTTTCGGAGATGGCCGTTTTAAAGGGTGTATAACCTTGCCCCAGCATCAACACGCGAATCCCTTGTGATTGCCTTCCGAGTATGTTGCTTACCTCTTCCACTGGTTTGCGGTCGCGCATGAAGGTTTCAAATCATTAGGGTTCCCCTTTTTTACGGGTGATGTCAAAATACAGATTATTGTACTACGGGGTATAACCGGTCCTGCAGTTTGAAACCTCCCACCGAGGACGGAAAGAACATCCAGTACAAAGTGCCGAGTGCAAGCTTTTGAAGGCCTAGTAGGCGACTTAGAGTTGTAGCTTCTTAAAAGATCAGGTCCACCACCCACCAAAGTGGGGATTTGCTACTGTTGATGGACGAAATCCTGCTTCAGTTTCCTTCTGCCAGCCTTCCCTGTCAACCCTGAATCTTAATTTTGATTAGCCCGAAAATGGTCAAAAGGGCACGTGCACGAATGACCAAAATCCTGCATGACCTCTGTGTGTTAGCAACATTTAGATTTCAGGGGCAGGGGGAGATTGATTGCTGAGAACTGTATGCTCTTAATCCACCAAGTCATGCCCGATTTTGTCCATCTACCGTAGTACATCCTAGTACAGTAGTAAGTGGCGGCGTCATCCAATTCCTTAACTCCCAAATACATGTACCTACGCAGGTCCCAGAGGCTTGAAGTTCAACATGGGCACTTCACCTCAAGATCGGTGTTACCTTACCCGCCGCCAAACCAAAACACACCTGACTTGGAAGTGAAGCCCTGATTCATGAATCCCATCCCCGGACCCCCTTAACCCTACATCCCACTCCCTAATTTCTGAACCTCAAGCCCGAAAACCTAGACCCTAAAAGCATCAACCCTACAACCGGGAAGCCATAAAACACCAAACTGAAACCATGAATCAATTAATTTACGGCCTGAATAATGACGTGTATCATTCCTTTATAGACCCTATATATGAAAGTACAGCATAACACACCCGGAAACCTACTCTACTTGAATAGGCCCCTATAGTATTAACTCACACACCCATGCTGCATATACTCCCCCATTCGATTTTCTGTTCCATTTGACCCTAATCTACTTAAAACTGAATCTGACCGGGAAGCCTCCCAAAAACGATCTTTAGCTGTTTGTTGTGTGCTTCTAAAAAGTTTAGGGCTTAGGATTGGAAAGATGAAAAAATCCGTCAAGCTTGAACTCTAAACTCTAAACCGTGTTTTCAGGACACCCCCAGATGAACCGAGCATGGGACATAACCCCTGGGGCCTTGTTTATAGGCGTCATATTGCATACATATATATATATATACACATACACACATATATATATACACACATGTATTTCTTTCTTTCTTTCATGCGGGCTATGGAAGAAAGAAAGATATATGTGTATATACTATATATCCGTAGAACCCTTTGAAAACTTGTAGACCATGTATGCTTGAAGGTTCGCGGGACTTAACATATGTAAATGGGCATAACCCTGAACGTTCACGTCTTCAAGAAGAAACCCGGTAATAAGCAGTTGCTATGTCCATGAATCTCAAGGACCCGTAACCTCTAAACCTTGAACCTCTAAACCCTCAACCCTTATACCCTAACCCGTTGAACCTCAACCCTAAACCGTCAACCCTTGAACCTTAAACCCTAAACCCTTCAACCTCTCAACGCTAAACCCTCAACCCTTGAACCTTATACCTGAAACCCTATAACCTTAAACCTCTCAACCCTGGCCCCTACCTAAACCCTGAACCCTTAAACCTTAAACCCTCAAGCCTTGGACCTTGAATTCTAAGACCCTTCACCCTTCAACCTTAAACATCTCAAACCTACGGTGACCCCTGAACCCTGAATCTCAAAACCCTGCACTCTAAACCCTTCACGCTTACACCCTAAACCCCTAAACCCTTAAACCTTCAACTTCTAAACCCTTAACCCTCAAACCTCTTAACCCCATCCCTTGAACCCTGAAACCTCAAACCCTACTCCCTAAACCTTTAGACCTCTGAACCCTTATCCCTTAAACCTCTAAACCTCTAAACGCGAAACCCTCTAAAACCTTCAACCCTAAACCTAATACGTACACCTCTAAACCTCTACACCTCCAAACGCTAAACCCTTATCCCTTAAACCTCTAAGCCCATAACCCTGAACGCTTAAACCTCTAGAACCTTACACCCTAACCAAAATCCCGAACCTCAAACCGTAAACCCTCATCCCTTAAACCTCTAAATCCGAAACCCCAAACCCTCAGCCCCAAACCCTCAACCCTCACACCTGAAACCCTTAAACCCTTAACCCTAAATCCTAATCCCTAAACCCTAAACCCTCTAATCCTCTAAACCCTTAAAGCCTACACCCTACACCCTAAACCCTTAAACCCTTAAATCCTGCACCCTAAAACCTTAAAACCCTAAACCCTATATAACCCATTATGGTCGTTTCCATTTTCTTTTCCATTATCCCTATATAACCCCTTTCCTAAGTAGCTATTGTTGTATACCCTTCAACTCCCAAGCCCTACTGTAGGGTTTAGGGTTTAGGGTTTAGGGTTTAAGGTTTAGGGTTTAGGGTTTAGATCCAAGTTGCCGCCGCAAGGGCAGATCCAGCCCTGCCAGGAGTTTTCTTCCTGCTCCCTTTTGGCCATCCTGGCCCCGGTATGGAAGAGTGCTTAGTGTGTTGGCGGTAGGATTTAGGGTTTATAGGGGGTTAGGGATTAAGGGTTTAGGGCTTCAGGACTGGGGCTTAGGGATTACTCTAAGGGATTTGGAACCCCAGTAGAAATCATAATTCTAGGTAACAGAAATTAGTTTGTTTTTCAGGAACCTTGTAGATTAGTGTTTAGGGATTAGGGTTTAAGGTTTAGGGTTTAGGATGGTTTAGGGCTTGGAGGCTACAAGGAGAAGCCTGGTCCCTTGTAAGGTTGAGGCTTCAGGGTTTGAAGTTCAGAGTTGCCCAAGTAATATATATATATACATAAATTAAAAA
Source organism: Symbiodinium pilosum (assembly GCA_905231905.1). Classification (NCBI taxonomy): domain Eukaryota; class Dinophyceae; order Suessiales; family Symbiodiniaceae; genus Symbiodinium; species Symbiodinium pilosum. The sequence goes on from CAJNIZ010007148.1 coordinate 8,671, forward strand.
TATATATATATATATATTGTATATTATATATTATATAGAATATTCTATATATATATATTTGGGCCCAACGTGTGCCAAAATGGTATCCCATCTTAGTACTTGAGCCGTGACGGTTATGAACTCAAGGTTTCGGGCTTAGCGCTTGGGAGTCTAGGTTCTAAAGCTTCGGGGCTCAGTCCTGCTTTTGGGAAACGCTTTAGGCCTCAAGGCTCACAATTCAGGGCCAAACCCAAGCCCTAAACCCTCATTCCTAGACCCTAAACTCCAAATCATGGAGAGCTAAGGCTTGTGGAATGTTTGGACCATCGGATGGCAAAAGGATCGGACGCCTGAGCCTCAGCCACAAACGGGTAGCCATCTTGAAGCAGCTTGACTGAAATGATTGGGATGCCTAACGCACTATGTTCCCATTAAAGCCACTGCATTCTACCTGATACCCACTGTACCTTTACCTTCGAAAAGAAATGTCTAGGGCTCAGCAGTTTCGGGATTTTCGGTGCTTGATTTTAAGTGGTGCTGATAAGCCCGGGTTCCAGGCTTAAATAGGGCTTGTATAGGGAATATATAGAGTTGTTTGGGGTTTATATAGGGGTTATATGGTTAACTGAGGCTTTATTGTGCAAACTGGTAACCATTGTGTCAAGCGTAGAGCTGAGAAAAAAGAAGGCAGGTATCTTGCAAACTTCTGGTGTTAGCTATATTCGTACTTCTAATAGACTATCATAGGATAGTACCCGGGGGCGCCCGTGACTAGGAGACAGCTAAACCCTAAACCCTAAACCCTAAACCCTGAACCCTAAACCCTAAACCCCAGCCGCCTGAGGCCTATAAGACTCGGTACCCAAAGGGTCCAAGTACCTAATAATCATATACTTACCCAAAACCTGTACTAGAATTACTAGTACCCCAAATCCAAGTACCTAATTATTGGGTCCTTGGACCCCTAAACCCTAAACCCTATATACCCATATATGTCTCTATATATCCCCCTTAAAGGGCCCTAATTATTGGGTCCTTGGACCCTCTGGGGTGTAATCGTAGTTGCCATCTCTTGTTCCATGGTCTCCTTGCTTTGCTTGTCCATTATTGCCTAAACCCTGCATACACATATATATAGGGGTTCCATATAGGGGTTCCCCAAAATCAGGGGTACCTTTTCAGGGGTCCCTATGATAAGGATTCTAGTATTTTTGGGGTCCATATTGGGGTCCCCTTATTTTGGGAAACTACCAGATATATGTATCGCTATGAAACCCCTTCACATCACCGCATAATCCCGACATATCTCTGTATAATCCTTAATTTCATAGCCCTAAACCCTAATCCCTAAACCCTAAAGCCCTATATATAACTTGATAGTCACCTCATACTCCTACACAATCCCTACAGGGCTGTTTTTGAAAATGTCCGTCCCAAAAATGTCCCTAAGATATGTTCCCAATGGTCCCGTCTTTACAACGACCTTTAGAACAACCCCACAAATCCCTACCTAGTACATAATCCACTCATGCCCCTCTACAGTCACTAGGTAACCCCTTCATATTCCTAGGGAATCTGTACCATACGTATACCTCTAGAACCCAGAGCCCTAGAACCCTAAACCCTGAAACCCTCGGCAAAACCACAAAACTCAATGAACGAGCCTCGCAGCGATCTTGGCCTCTACACATCAGGGGTCATACTTGGAGGATCAGGGGGACTTAGTAAGTAGGTTCATATCCCCTAGAATGCATAGAATTACCTTACTTATCCCCCTTATTAACCTACTTACGAAGTCCTCCTAGCACTCCAAGTAGGGAATAGGTTTCAAAAAAAAGTGATCCAAAAACAGAATGTCTTAGGGGTTCAGGAGACCACTTTGGGAGGTTCCTAAAGTAAGGACTCTGCTTTCGGAATAAACCCAGATGGGCTAAGCAAGCTCGGCTCAGCCGCGCGATGTAGGGCTTAGGGTTTAGATCTAGATCTCTGGGGTCCACCTGTAGCCCCACTAACTTGCAGCTGTATGAGTGCTACCTGCCATTTTAGGTAGTTGGTGTAAATACACATGCTGGTAGCTAGGTAGCTCTCACCTCCTCACTGCGCGGTATGGCGCATTAATGATTGCTGGACGAAAACCCAGCATGAGCCTATTTGGGGAAAGCATATGAGCTATAGTCTAAACTCCTAGCATCCCCCTTAATAACCGCTAGAATACTCCCCAATATGATCCCTTATATAACCATAAACCCTAAACCCTAAACCCCCCTTTAAGGACTTTAGACTATAGCTCATACAGGGAGTCTGCAGGTTCATTGGGAGTTGCAACCCTAAACCCTTAACCCTAATTTGAGGCCTCCACAACTGGACACCCAACGGTTTAGGGTTTAGGGTTTAGGGCACATTCGCCAATCATTCCTGGGGAACGTTAGATGCACTCACCTATGACCATAACAACAACCCTAATTCATACTTTCCATAAGGGCATTTGGGGAAGAGGAAATTTGATGAACCACCAGACTCCAAAACCCGCGGACTTATGGTAGTATGCTATATTCAGGGTCATTCAGGTTTTTGTCCATCAACTTCTAGGTAAACATACCTGAGCCCTAAACCCTAAACTTGACGTCTAGGTAGGCATGTTACAAAACTTTCCTACCTGGCCGTGAACATGACAGACCCTGTCTTACTGATGGTAAGTAGGGAGTCAGAGAATGTATGATGGGGCTTAGGGTGTAGGGTATAGAGGGATTACACAGGGATTCTATTCCGCTAAGACAACCAGTCAGCAATACAAAGCCGGCTCTCATGTCATGTCCCATTTTCCTTTAAACTTGATTCTCCAGTACTGTGGCAACATTCCTAAACCCTGTAATATACTCTCCATAGATCAACATCACGTGAGCTACAGCCAGTAGGTCGCATATACATAAAGGACATGGGTTCCTACTAGGCAATATGTGCGGGGCTACCAAAAGGCCCCCTCTATCCACTCTTAATGCTCTCATGGTAAGCGTAATATTGCCAGTAGCTCACCTAGGTATGTGGAAGAATGTGTCGAGAATGATCTCAGGGAAGCTCAGTTCGGAAACACCGTTCGAACCCTAAACCCTAGAACTGTAAACCTTAACCCTATACCCTTAAACCCTAAAGCCTAAAGACTTAAGCCTTCAACGAAGTCTATTGGGAGGCCAATGGGTACTTCTAACCTCATGGTCATCGCAATGATACCCTAAATATAACCAGATGAGGGAACTTAGCAACTGACATTTTGGTGTAGGCTTTAGGAAGTTTAGGATTGAGGGTTTAACTTAAGGGTTTTAATTCGAGTTTAGGGATTAGAGATTAGGCTATAGGGCTTAGGGTCAGAATTAAGGTTTCTGCAGGTTCAGGGCTTAGGGTGTAAGGTTTAGGGCTTAGGGTTTAGGGGGCAGATTGTAATGAAGTGGCAAGGACCTCCGAGTAGGCGGGCTCAAGTCTTGTGAAGCCCTAAGGGTCCAAGGACCCAAATAATAGGGTCCCTTTAAATGATTTCTAGGGATATTAAGGGACTATATAGGGGTACTTAGGACCCAAAGAAATGGCTTTAGGACCCAAATACCATTAATGTTATAGTATTTGGGCCCTAAGACACTATTATTTGGGGCCTTGGACCCTTAGGGAATGTAACATGCTCTCCCGCTCCGGCAAAACCCTGGGCCGAACCTAGTTTGGCGCAACTACACTGTTTAGGGTTTAGGGTATGTACCCTTGAGTAGTTCGTCCATATTATAATGGGGCCCCAAAAAAGGGACCCATAATTTTGACAACCTACCACATGAGGCCTTTATTTGACATGTACTCGAGCACCCCACATAAACGCCTGCGAAGGTCTCCAGAACCACTAATGAGGTATTTTTCTAGCAAGTTAGTGGACTAATTCTCACACCCAACTTGTTGTCAAATGTAAGCCCAAAACTCATTCGAAACTACAGTGAGCCGCCGACACCCCTCCCTTAATCCACGCCCCGCAAACATGACATTGAGAGTTCAGGTTTTCACTAATGCTAAAATAAAAACAAAAACAGATTTTGCAAATACTGTAGATCCTAAAGAGACCCTCTTACCCTGACCTTTGCATCAACAGGCCTACATCATTGATTGTCGCGTATTCAATAAATGTATGAACAGACAAGAGCGTCATCCGCAGAAGAAGTTAAAATCTACTATGTTGACTATACGGTGTTACCTGCTACAACTTGGGGTTTCGCTACCCTAGGAATCTAGACCAGGCGCATTGATGTCATCATCCTTCTTCCGCTTGCGCTTGTGGTCGCTGGAGCTGGAACTTGAACTCGAGCTGGAACTTGACTTGGCCATGGCGCTCCGGCTACGCGGGCCCCGGATTTCACCAAGGGACTCTGGATCTACGTAAGCTGTCCGGCCTAAGCTAACAAGACTTGCAAGGCAACCATCAAGACCAAGCGTTTGGCTTCCTAAAGAACTTCACTGTGCATGCATCATTGAGTAGCGCGACAGTTTCTTGGATTGTTTAGAGAGTACTAGCGCGATTGATACTATGTTTGCACGCACCGCAGTTCTTACTATCATCAGTCATACTACTGTTCTTGCTGGTATGATAACACTGCAGATGAAGCCTTACATTCCCCCTCTTGAGCAAGATCATGGTTTGGAATTCCATTGAAAAATAATGACTTCTTGTTGCATGTGGGGCCGTGCTCCTGCAATTTTGAACGAAGGTTTCTGAGCCACACACTGAAGGTTTAGAGCTTCAGGTTTGGGATGTCGGGTGTAGGGCTTGGGGTTTACGTTGAGGCTCCACATAGGCCACAGAAGGTTGCAGCGCTTTAAAAAAAATGCGGGTGTTTAATTCTTTGGGTTTAGAGGTGAGAGTCTAGTAAACCCTGAACCCTAAAACCTGAATTTAGGGTTTCGGGTTTACTGTGCAGTTTGAGGCTTGATCTGGTTGGTGGTCTCCCTATCTGCTCCCTGTATAGCCCAACCCCCTTCCCCTGGCATCAACACCCCCAAATAGATGTGTCCAAGCAACTATATACATGATTAGGGAGTAGGATGTCATTACTGGGAAAGGGGCTTCGAAAACTTGTCTAGGTTACCAGGGTCCTCAGTATCTCCCCAGTAAAGTAGCGACCTCAATTCAAGAGGCCACCCGTCTGCGTAATTTAGGGCGTGGCACAGCCAACTAACCCATCCCTAAACCCTAAACCTGAACTCCCGAGTGCAGGCTAGATCTCTCACACAAAGCCCGCCCAAGGGTTTCGGGTGTAGGGTTTCTGCGAACCTTAAACTCTAATCCGTCTTGTTAGTTTGGGGGAGTGTACGTCTACTGAAGGCCTTCGGATTCTATGGTACCCAATATTACCCCAATCATGGAGAATCAAATGGAAAAGAAAATGGAAAATGAAATGGAAACTGGGACTATATGGGGGTTATTTGTGTAGTAGTTTTATTTGGGGATACTATGGTAGAGATTTGCCACAGATCCTCATTTGGGGGGCCGGAAAACGTTATAGAATCCTATAGTCCATTCAATTTTGCATGTTGTTTTCCATTCGATTTTCCGTTACCGGGAAATACCATGAAATGCTATAAAACCCTAAGCCCTAAACCAAAAACCAAACTCTGGCGCCTCTAGAGTGCTACAAGCTTGTCGGGGATCCGTGGGGCCAGGGAAGCTGGGAGCCTTAGGGTTTAGGGTTCCTGCGACTAGGCCTCACCACGATTTTTGATTGGATTTGCGGGTTTAGGGTGTGGGGTTGAGGCTACCAAAAAACCAGGCATGTCTATGAAGTCCCTGATTCCTGGTGCTTAACCTATGGGACCATTTTGGCTACATGAGCATCCGCCCACACAAGAATCTCGTCAGGTCAGGGGTTTAGGCTTAAGGGCTTATAGACTTTGGGGGGTTAGGGTTTCAGACTCATCCACTCAACCTTATGGCCTAGCCTATTTTATGATAGAGGTACATAGACCCTACTCTCAAAGATTACTAGGGATCCTCTCACCCTTTACCCAGTAATTAAAGGGTCCAGGCGCCTGTTCCCAGAACAAGCACTCCCCTCAACCCTAAATCACGAATTTTCTGGACGACACGCTCGAACTTCGCTGAGTTTTGGGCGCCGCTTCACGACGACGCTGAGAGACCGTTGCGCTTCCGGCTTAGGGTTTAGCATTGTAGTGTAGAAGGTGGAGGGTTCAGGACTTGGGGTTGAGTGTTTCGGGGCGCATGCGGGGGGCTAGACCACAAATGAATTACTCGGGTTTGGTGCGCAATGTAAACACCTCCCCGGACTAAAGAACCCCCCATAAGAACAAATGCTCCACCCCTTGCGTGCTGGTGATCAATGACGGGTGATGAGGGAAGGTGATTGGTGCACGCGGGCCCTACACCTTGAAGTCATAATCCGGCATATAAGCCATAGTCTAAACTCCTTAAAGGGGGGGGGGGGTATATTGGGGATTATATAGGGAACTACTATAGGGGATGTTAAGGGGGATACCAGGAGTTTAGACTATAGCTCATATAATGGTATGAAAGCGATGCCAGGTTAGGGTTCCTGATGGGCGGAAGAAACGCTACCCAAAGTTCAATTCTCTATATAGCCAACATGTCATCCCAGTCTCCGTGCCATGTTCTACCTGATTTTCCGCGTGCTTCTTCATCAAATAGGGGAAGGGTTCAAAACATGATTCGTTTTTTTGGTTCAACGAAGCAAGAGCCAAGAGGAGAATACAATCTTATTCTGTATCGGGGACGCTAGCATCTACAAAAGCAACGCAGCCCTTTCGGGTGAGGTGAGGACTCCTCTTGCGAACAGATTAGGGTTCAGGGTTTATAGGGTTTAGGGTTTATAGGGCTTAGGGTCTAGGGTATATACTACTAAAGGGGGTTATATCGGGGATATTACCGGGGCCCTATGTTTAGTCCTGAAGCGTCGTCGTGTGCTCTCGCTTTGCGAGGAGCGCGTGCAAGGCGGAGCCCTGATTAGTGAGCCCTTGTCCAACAACTTTTCAAGGTACAGGGTTTAGGGTTTAGGGTTTGGGGTTTAGGGTTTAGGGTTAAGGGTTTGGGGTCGACTGGAAGAGGGATCTTCTCATTTAGCGCCACAAGGACAAGGGTCCCTTAATGAGGCGTCTACACTCCGGGGCTGGTGTGTGCAAGTGCACCTGGCAGAGTACTGCAGCTTCTTCTGTTTATTTACACGTGCACCGAGGATTGGAGTTCAGGGTCGCCAAAACGATTCTTATTGTAACCTTCTTGCAGCAACTGTTGATGCATGTAGAGGCCGAAGCAGACTAGGGTCGCAGGATAGGTTACACTACATCGCCGTGAGAACTGGGAGGACATGGTGTTCTGAATTCTTCTGGCTGCTATCTAAACCTATGCTTATTAGGGTTGGTTTGTAATCAGCAACCGTCCTTGGAAGGGTGTGTGGGGTGGCAAGACGACCCCGTGTGATGTGAGTATAGGGTTGATACTGGGCCTTGACTACCTAAACCCCAAAAGTATGTAAATTTTGTAGCCCTCAACCCATGAAAATAGCCATAAAGGCCATTATTTTACATACTCTTGGGGTCCAGGTACATTAGACAACGATACTGAATGCCATGCACCTTGCAAACTCAAGAACCCTACGGCCCAAACACAAACCATTCTGACAGCAAAGTAGCTTGTAGAATACAACTCTCAACTGTAGTCTTCCTACCAATGAAAAATTGTATCTTTAATAGTTCCTTAGGGTTCTACTCTAATTAACACTAAAAGTAATCCTAAGGAGACTGCAGTTAATCGTTCAGGGTTCAGGGTTCAGGGTTTGCTTCTCCACGCACTCTTCGGAACTTCAGCCAGCAGTGGCTCAGGCTGTGGTTTTTAGGGTTTAAGGCTCATGGTTTGGG
>CAJNIZ010007150.1:6252-16561 GCA_905231905.1 Symbiodinium pilosum
AGTTTAGGGTTTAGGGTTTAGGGTTTAGAGTTTAGGGTTTAGGGTTTAGAGTTGAGGGCTTAGGTTTTAGAGTTTAGGGGTTCAGGGTTTAGGATTTAGGGGTTCAGGGTTTAGGGTTGAGGGGTTTGGGGCCCTCCCCCAGACATGGAAGCTGATATGGTCCGCTTTTCAGAGGACCGTAGTTTTCGTAGAATCCTTTTTGAGCTTCCATGTTAGTTTGGGGACATGTGGCGTTAGGTTTAGAGGTACATGCCATACTCAAAGTCCCTAAACCCTAAACCCTAATCCATTTCGAAGGTGCTCAGAGTAAGGACGATACAGTGCAAGTTGCACATAGAGGTGAACTCTGAATTGAAGAATGGGGTTCTGGGTTTAGGGTTTAGGGGTTGAAGAATGGTACTTCGGACCTGTCACCTACGAAAGAGTCCCTGCAAAACCCCTGGAGCTGTAATCGGCGTCCGCATGAAGGATCATGTAGGGGCGGAAGGTTTAGAGGATAGAGACTAAACGCTGTCCTGCTTCACCATGGTGCCATTATGATGGAAGGAAGGAACTGCCTACGGCAACTTCCAACGAGCAATTGCCACAGAGGGGATCTCGCATAGTCAGCCTCATATACCCCTGTAAGCTGGATTGCATAAACCTCACTTGTGAAGTTGTCCGAAGGACGGACTTCTCAAACAGTACGAAGTATGAGCTTTGGCAGCTGACCATATAAGCCTTGTGTCTACTACCCGGGGAACTACTCTTGCGACCTTCGCATGACATCCTATACTGCTACACCTAAAAGGACTTTAAGGGAACCCAGGTAGAAACACAACGGAAAAATATTCCCACCACACTAGACCGTAAACACTAAAACTACCAGGGTCCTTACATTCCTACATTCTCTTGGGTTCCCTGCTTTTGGGGTTCCCGTAAAGTCCCTTTAACCGCCGAAATGCCCCTTCAAAGCAAAAAACGCCTAATACGCTTAAGTAAACCTCGAAATGCCCTGATAATTCTCAACCCTAAACCCTAAACCCTAAACCTCAAATTAGATCCTAAACCCTAAGCCCTATCAGTTTGCCTTATAGCTCGCCAGGAGGTCCCCCAGAACTTACTGAACAGCTGGGCCGCAGCCAAATTCACAGGAGCATCGGTGCGATTGTTTCCAGTATAAATTTGCGGGTATGCGCTGACGAGGCACTTTGTGCCTGCAACTGCTTGAGGGTTTAGGCTTTAGGTCCTAGGGTTTAGGGTCTAGGATTGAGGGTTAAGGGCTTAGGGTTTAGGGTCTAGGGTTGAGGGTTAAGGGCTTAGGGTTTAGGGCACCCTGAACCATAAGCTAGGACTTTTTAAGGAATCGGGGTTGTATTGTTTCAGGTTCTTAGGGTTGTAGGGTTGAGGTGTACCTTACACATCTGTTTACCCCGGAACCATCACGAAAATGGCGTTTGGCTGTTTATTGGGGAGGCTTGTGTGCATTAGAAATCTCTTTTCAAGACATCCCTAGATACCTTGGGAGTTCTGTACGGTTAGGGTTTAGGGTTTAGGCGAGTTCTGTGGAATTCTAATATTCCAGTATGCGAAGCTTCTGCATCACTGTACGTAGGTTCGATGTTCCTCCAGCCGATGAAACCCAAACTCCCAACCCTAAACTCAAATCCTTGACCAGAGTCTATGGCTGTCTAAGTCTCATAGGATCAAAAAAGGGACACCCCAAAAAGACCTTAGGAAAGGTTTGGGTTTAGGGCTAGGGAAAGTAGAGGTTTACGTTTAAGGTTCAAAGCAATTGGGGTTCAGGGAATGTACGCGAGATGGTCTTGGCTCCTCTAAACCCCGAACCCCACAGTAAATGACATCTTGTAGAGGCTCGCCTAGTTTTAGTTGGCCCCCAAGTACGGTCTGGAGGCCGTCCTCAGTAAGGCCCAAAACGCTTTAATCTCCCCTAGTGGTTCCTTTATTAGGCCTGATATGTCTCGTAATACAGGGGGCTCTTGGGATCCAAGGCCGATTACTTCTAGAAACTCAACATTCAATACCCTGAATGCTACTACTAACCAGACTATGAACAGACACCCAGTATAACCTTCAAAAACTCAGAAACGTCATGGGTCTAGAGTTTGGGGTTCAGGGCATGAGGTGAAAAGGATGCAGGGTTCTGTATTGGTTTGTTCCGCATGCTGCGGGGCATGGCTAGCATGGGACCGGGGACCGCCACCTTCACAACACAGATTTGACGGTTTTAAGGCCCAGGGTGTGGGTTTACAATATTCTACAATTAACAACTAACCAACACTAAACCCGAATAACAAACAGGTGGCATGGCATGGCATGAGTGTGAACGTGACCAGCACCGTTGGAAACTGACTTTTAGTTAGACAGCAGCGGCCGGCTTTTGGTTGTTCGGGAACCAATCTTACTGCTCCTTAGTAGGGAATAAGATAATACAATCCCTATATAGTCCATACTAAGTGAGTGAGTGAGTGAGTGAGTGAGTGAGAGTCGACCAGCACATACGGTGCGGCCTGCCGCCCACGTCCCTCTCAACATCTCAGGGGGGCTCCGAAAAAGTCATCGCCCCCCTCCGTCGTAGAGTTCAAGTGGGGGAACTAGCTTATGCGGGCAGGAGGCATGAGAAACCCTGCTTCCTGTAGGAATGTGAAGAGAGAAGAGAAAAGGTTTGCACAATCGCTGCACACGCGCTGGGAGGCAACGAAAGTAATAAGTAGAGACGGGGAAACCCAGTAAGAACCAGAGTGTCCAGAAGAAGGCGCTGTGCTCTTCGGTGTTTGCAAAGGTGCAAGTACTTCTACATCGGAGAGAAAGGAAGGAAGCCGCCGGATGAGTCTAACGGAAATCCCAACAATGTCATGAATATTGCTGAAACGTTCTCAGTGAGAGCCTACACCATGACTTGTCAAGCGGCATGTGCTAGTGCGTGTGTCCCTGAGCTCACCAAAGCCGCCTTCAGAAGATTAATACCTCATGTAAGAATGACGGCCCCAACAGAAATAGCCGTAACAAAATTTTGCTTCTGTGCTTGTGGCAACCTCGGTACATACCTGCAAGATTTGTCCTCGCACAGCCCGCAATCTGAACAATCGGGAGCCAGCACCGGAAGTATCAGCAGCAAACCTATGATGAAAAATGCGTGCACAAGTAATAAATGGATTCAACAACGATGCCTCATAGAAACATCCCAGTTGTCGCACGTTGCCTGCCGTTGCAATCTCTACGTGGATGTAGTTGTCTGTCATGTCCCAGAAATGGTTGAAGGTCAAATGTCCATGTGTCCATTGCACGTAGCCGGGGGCAAGTAGCGCACGCAGCCAGTGCTGAGGGAGAGCTAAGCCACTCCAAGCACAGAAGGCAAGCGTTTGCTGCGTTCGGATACCGCGCGACAGGCGCAGAAGGAGCAGCGCTCCAGCGCCGAGGGCACACGGATCACCGAAACCAAAACCCCACCCCGGAAGGAATAACACCAAGGAGCTCCACGCGCTTCAGATCCATTTGAGTACCAGAGAACAATATCGGCTCCCAAAAAATTCACAGCCTTCGTATACGTATGACTTGTTGTCGGGGTGACATCATGTCCAAGCCTGCAATCCATACAATCCAAAAGCAAATCAATACCCTGAGCATGGACTGCCCGCATGTAGATCACGTTGGGATTCGGATTAACATTGGCGTACATTGTCAACAGCTGACAACCTTGAATGGTACTGTCGCCCTAGTGGGAGGGGCCAGGGCAGGGTAGGGGGTGCTCGTCGGGAAGAAGTCATCCCTTAGTACCGCCCCTGGGGTCCACACCTACCCAGAAGAAGCCCAGGCCCCAAACCTTCACTAGGCCCAGGGGATAGTCCATACTAAGAAATAGCAAGACATGTTCGCCCCCAAAACCCTTCCACCCCCCAAGTTGTGTGGTCCATCTGCTCAAGTAAAGGCTTAGGGCCAGCTTTGCGCGTTCATCTGGCCATGTCTCTAAATGCGGTTATATGGGGTTATATAGGGATTAAATAGGGATAATGGAAAATCAAATGGAAGCTACTATTTAGGGTTTGGTTTAGGGTTAACCCAGACCCCTGATTAATAAACCCCCTCCCCTTAATAGGAATTATAATATGAATCCTAATATTAATCATGGGTCTGCAGTAAACGCCTAGTATCCCCTCGGTAACCCCCATAATATTTAGTGTATCATTTGAGTGATGCTGGATGTAAGGGTTCTGAAAACTCAGGGGGGAGCCGCAAACCGTACAATATATCTCACACGCCCAGCTGGATCCACATTTGCTCCTGGCTTACCTGCTCTTAGGTGTTTCGGAGTTCAGAGTCCAGAGGTTTTATTGTTGAAGGTTTAGGACAAACTCTCAGCTTGTACTTCTCTAGATAGACACATTCCCCTATATCGCTGTCCCCAAATCCGAACATCAAACGCGCAAGAAACTTCTGGCGACACGCCCGCCTGATTCACCGTCTTGCCAGACTACGTTTGGGTAAGGGAACCCTTCCTGCGCTGACTGCACGATAACCTTGGCTGGTTCTTGCTGTGTGGTTAAGGGGTTTTCTGCATTTAGGTTTAAGAGCTATATAATCGTAGCGCTGCGTAGGGACTTGTTTAAGGGTTTAGGGTTTAGGGTTTAGGAGTAAGTAGGTAAAGAACCCCCCAAAAACTATACAATGGCCCCAATTATCCCCCTCATCCTTCAAGCACTGGTGATTCAGAAGCGGGGCTTATATAAAGGAGTGGAGGGGCCTGAATAATTACACATGCGGGTGGTTGTCAGACTTATGATCCCTTTTTGGATCCCTAACCCTAAACCCTAAACCCTAAACCCTAAACCTTAGGGTACCCAAAAAGGGACCATAATTTTGACAAACCTCCATATCAACTTCAAGTCGATTTGAGGTTTCGGGTTGGAGGTTTAAGGTCCCTAAACCTACAGTATAATCATCTCCCTTATGGTTTTGGAGATTCCTGGGCTCTTTAGCTCCCCTTATGATATTGATATAGACTATCCCTAGCTCCTCAGCTCCCCCGAGAAGTATGGGTAGTCATACAGGGAACCTAGAACCATGATCTTGGTTTTCTGGGCGTCTACATGAATTTGGGGATCGAGTTCTGGAAAGGATGCCTATCTGGGGCCCATGTCGATCCCGAGGGTTTGAGGGTGAAGTGGTTGGAATGTTCATGGCTTGCAGGCTCCAGGGTGTCTGGTTCAGGGTTTGGGGTGTTGGGGTTTCAGTCGGAGGTGTCTCCCATTCAAGGCCCCTAAACCCTAAACCCTAAACACCTTTGCACCGTAAATCTTGAACTCTAAATCTGAAACCGAATTAAACCCTAAATCTCGAAACCTTAACCTCCAAACCCCACAGCCAGGTTTAGGGAGAGCCTCCGTGACACAATGAAGCCTCTTGCACTCAGGGTTTGTGTAGGGTTTATTTGAGCCAGTCTAAACTCCTAGTATCCCCCTTAAAAACCCCTGTAGTAGTCCCCTATATAATCCCGTATGTAAACCCCCTTTTGAGGAGTTTAGAGAAAAGCCATGTAAGGTATGTGCATATATCTCTAAATAAGATTTCTGTAAGGTTTATCGCCCCGGCATCCTGCACCACCCCACACACACCGAACCCTAAACCGTAAACCCTAAACCCTTGAAACCAAGTAACATCTTCGTACAGCTTCACCTCAGGCACGCCCTCCGTGCAACTCACCTGCTGTTCTGTCTTGCCAGCATTTGCGGCTTACAGTTGGGTCGGAAGTTGAAGGCTACTGGGTTAGAAGAAATATGCGGAAGAGTTTGGCTGTACCTGACCCCCAAAATGTGTAGAATAATAGTCCGTTGACCTGTTTTCAATGGTTTTCGACCATTATCTTACCTATTTTTGGGATGCAGGCAGTGGAAATGTAATACGATACAACGCAGGCGCTGAAGCAACAAAAAAACATAACATATGGTCATTGTTCTAAGTACCTGTCCCCTAGCTGGCCACGCTGTTGGTTCCTCTTTTGGTTGGGATCTCACTTTAGGGATAATGTAGACCTCTAGTTAATAAACCCCCTCCCCTTTATGGGGATTATAACAGGAATCCTAATATTTAGGCCCTTGCAAGTCCATGGTCTACATTATTCCTCCTTTAAAAGGACCTTTAGAACAACCCACGTATAGCAGCAAGGATCGACAAGAGCATTAGGGAGAGGCGCCAGAAGTAGCAGCTGTAGGGGTAGGAGCAATAGCTCTAATCACATGGCTACTGTCGCAACTTGCACTCGTACTTTAAGGTTCAGGGTTGAAATTTTAGGTAAGATTGTTAGCGGCAAGAAAAGTAACAGCCGCAGTAACCCCTGCAGCCAGCAACTTTTGCAGTACGCATGGCCAAACCAACAATCCTCAACTCACATGCAACACCTATACAGCCCCTACCAACCATAAACGCCCTAGAACCCCTAGAAACTAAAAAAAACAAAGCCTACATATCTCAAACGTCTTGAAAGAAAAGGAAGAACATTAACAAAAAACACCTAGGATAAGAAAAAAAGCCCGCAGCCCTAATCCCTAAACCTTACTCCCTAGGTATCCAAACCCGGCCCATTTGGAGTTTCCCCCGAATTGGGGGTTAATATTTGGGGGCTCCATGTAAAAAGGATTATGGTATTTTGCGGTCTATATTAGGGTCCTTATTTTGGGAAACTACCATTTCCCTAAACCCTACACCCTAAACCGCACCTGCTTCGCAAACATCTCCGTCCTGCCGTTGAACTTCCCCTGCCGCTCCGCAAAGACTTTGCACCCGCCACTTCCGTAGCCCTCGTCGAGCCGTACCTGGATCTGGGCTTACGGATGCCTCATTACTGGTTCGTACTCGGGAAAATAGGATATACTAGTATATAGGGATTATCTAGAGATTATATAGGAATTATGTACGGGTTTGTGTACGGATGGGAATATGGGAATATGTCATAATGGGATTATATAGGGATTACGTTCTCTTATTCCCTGCTAAGAGCCAGTAAAATCAAAACTTCAGGGTTCTGCGTTGTGGAAAATCTGTAAGGGGCTCTAGAGGTGTGTGGGATTCACCATTATAATTGCTACTGTTACTATTACTACTGTTACTAGTAATATTACTATTGTCACTGTTGTTCCCCTAATACTATAACTACTATTACTACTATGACTGTTATGGCTATTACGATTATCACTATTATCACTGTTATATTTCGCTTTTAAAGAGGCCAGGGGTTTGGGTGTTTGGGCTTGGGGCTCAGGAGCCTCAAGTATTCACCACCCACGTTGCCGTTACATAGGTTTTGTTTTCTAGTGTTTACAATTTATTTATGGATAATGTGGGGTAACTAAGGGAAACCGAAGGCTGGGTAGCATGGGGGAGTAGAAGGGGAACCTACTAGAAAACCATACCCTAAACCCAACACCCTACACCCCGAAACCTCACTGCAAAATACTGAAGGGGGTCTGTAAGACTTGGTCCCAGAGGTCCCAACACTGCATGGAGCTCCTAGAGTTCTAGAGTTTAGGCCCTCGAACCCTGACCCCTAAACCCTAAACCCTAAAACCCTTAACCCGAAACCCTAAAACCCTAAACCCCTAAAACCCTAAAACTCTAAACCCAAACTTTAGAGTTTAGGCTCTGGGGCTTAGAGGGCTGCTGCCTCAAAACCTCAGTCCCCGGGCTCCAAGGATGCCCAAAGAGGCTCATGACTCTGAAACCCCCCCTTTCGAGTACTTGGAGGGTCAGGGTTTAGGGTTTAGGGTGACTTCGTAAGTCGGTTAATAACCCCTCTAAGCCATAGAATCACCCCAATTATCTCACTTACTAACCTACTTGCCAAGACCCCCGGACCCTCCAAGTAGGCACTATCTTCAGAGTTCAGACTTTAGACACAAGAAGTAGTGCATATACAGACTTCTAAGCCATAAAACCCTAAACCCTAAACCCTTGTAGGGACCCGAACCGGCCTCTGGGCTCCAAAAAACCCTACTTGGGGGCCCATGGGACTTACTAACTACATATAATCGGGCTTATAAACCTACTTATAATTGGGGTAACCCCTACAAGGCCATTTAGGGGGATTGTAATTAAGGTTATCAGCCCAATTATAAGTAGTTACTAAGTCCCATGGGCCTCCAAGTAGATGTCCATGCATTGGATGAGCGGTATCCGTATTTGACAACATGTCTAGGACGCCACAATGCTTCCGGATTTGTGCTTGGGACTTGAACCTTCTCATTGCAGGAAAAGCAAAGTCCTTCTATTGATTTGAAATTGGTATTGTGAAAAAAGCCTAGTTCAAGATGCTCATTGTTCTTTTTGGACTTGAAATGTGTTTTGTAGCAACAGCACTGACGGCAAAACATCTAACCCAACGGCAGCTAAGCGACCACGTGGGGGGTGATGGCAATGGTTCCACCATCGTTGTCATCATGGATAAAGACCTCTGGTCACAACATATGTCAACCGTTGCGGTTGCATTTGCCATAGCAGAGGCTGTAAGGAACTTCCAAAACCAACCCTAACCCCTACATGTCCTCCTACAAATCTGGACCGTAAGACCCTAAACCCTAAGCCGTGACCATACCCCCTTTAAAGGGCCCTCTTCATTCCACGTACTCCCAGGTGGCAAGTTTAGACTCTACACTAGACCTTGACTCCCAGTGCATGCGGAAGATAGGGTCACAAAGGGCTGTATGTGGTTTAGGGTTTAGGGTTTAGGGTTTAGAGGTTCAGGGTCTAGGGCTTAGATTTAGCGGGGTATATATGCAATACTGGAGAATCAAATGCAAAATGCATTGGAAAATGAAAGGGGAGCTGGGTTTATATCATATGGCTTGCCGAAAATGGGAAGGTTAGTGCTTGGGGTCCCTTGCTCCAAGCCCTAAACTCTAAATCCTAAACCGCGTGTGTATTTGGGTTTGGGATTCTAGGTACTGTTTTGGGCCTTAAGATTTAGGGATTGGGGTGGTTGGGGGTGGGTTTCAGGTGTAGAGGCGGTCATCCATTGAATGGGTTTAGGGTTCAGGGTGGAGGTTCAGAGCAACATCCAATTATAATCATATTAGGGGACTTGGGGTCCAGGGTTTAGGGTTTAGATTTTTTAGTTTATTGAGCTTTAAGGACAGTTTTCATTGTGTTATGATCACACTGAACCTTCAAGTAGAATTGAAGAATTGATCAAGTGATTATTGGTGGAAGCCCTCTGAGGGCCCAAGAATGTGATCCAGGTAGAAGCCGGGCCGGAACCCTCAACCCGAAGACTAAACTCCCAAAATCCAAACCCTAAACCCTCAAACACTCAAAACCCAAGCCCAAAGCGCTGAGACCTAAGCCCTCAGACCTAAATCCTGCATCCTACTAAGCCCAAACCATGGGACTGTTATGTTGTTCCGCTGGCCGCCAATATGGCTTGGTGTCAGGACGAGCTCCAGATTCAGGACCTACGTGTCACAAGAACTATAGGGTTTAGGGTTGAGGGTTTAGGGTTTAAGGTGTAGGGTTTAGGGTTGAGAGCTTAGGGCTCAGGGTAGAAGAACTAGGGTTCAAGGTTCAGTCTGTTAGGATTTAGGGCTTACACTTTCAGATTCTAGATTGTTCTTAGGGTTCAGTCTTTTAGGGCTTGGGCGTACCAGTTCGGATTCTTGGTTTTGGGGTTTGAACTGAATTCTTTGTGTCTTGGGGTTTCTGGGGCATGGGGTTTCAAGGTTTGGGTTCGGGGTGGCTGTCATTTGGTACTAACATCGACACGGGACGATGCTTGGATGAAGGGTTTAGGGTATAGGGAAGCACTGTGCAAGCTTGTGCTTCGTCTTCAAGGGGTTTCCAGGGTGTAAAGCGAAAATGTCCATGCATGAGCGTAGGGGCACGAGTCAAAGAAAGCATAACAATCCCCCCAACAGAGGGTAAACCTAACCAATGTCCTCTGTTCAAAAGCCCACGGGTAGGTGGGGTCTATTGGGAGAACTACAGCTGCAGTTCTGTATCCAATCCCTAGGCCTTACAGCAGTGTAGGGACCCGAGGTGGTGCAAGTGCCACTTTTCCTCCAACAACAAAATATGGGGCTCTGCCACAGTTGTGGGTACCTTTTTTGGGGGGCCTCTTGTGATCTACTCTCCTCAACGAAACCCTAAGCCCTAAACGGCCTTCAAATCCTCGGCCAGGTTGTTGTCAAACACGAAGATGATGAAGGCCTGAAATCAAACGTCGAACCCTGCACCCACGGTTCAGGGTTTAGGGCTTGGGGGGTTCTGTCATTGACTTTGCTGGTTCTTCCCTCCAGCCTGGTGTAACCGCGCGTTTTTGAAGGGG
>CAJNIZ010007151.1:4913-16560 GCA_905231905.1 Symbiodinium pilosum
AGGGTTTAAGGGGTAAGGGTTTGGGTGTAGGGTTTAGGATAGGGCAGGATTCAAATTATTTCCAAACGAGCTACAGCTACAGTTCATACTTCCCACGTAATTCATGGTTCCCCATCAGGGAATATACTAGGGACTGGGACCCCGATGTCCGCGATTGATCACACAAACATTTACCAACGGCTTATATAACTTATATACGTTTCCCGAAGCAAGAAAAGCACCGTATCTGCGCCATTTTACCACCCAGCCCCCCGCAATAATCTACAACTGAGATTCCCAGCTAAGCCCATAAGCCAACCTGGATCTATCCCATGTTATGCTGAGGGTTCTACCTTTGCTGAAGTGAAAGGTGAAGAGTCCCCCCTTTGCTGGGTGCTTCCTACCATGAACACTACAAGCCTATAGTCCCCCTTAAGTAGATAGAATATGCGATTTATGGAGATCTTATTTTAATATACCCAAAGCCATATTCTCTCTACTTAAGGGGAAGTATAAAGCCTAAGCCCCAAACCCTAAAACCCTACGCCCTGAAAACGTTGGGGTTGCTGTGAGTTTTACTTTGCGTGGCCATCTCATCTCAGTAGTATAGTCCCCCTTAAGTAGATAGAATGTGGCTTTGGGTATATTCTAATAAGCCCCTAAGCCCCCTATATCCCATGTTCTATCTACTTAAGGGGGACTATAGAGCTAAGTTTTCTGATGAACTGAATTGAAACAACAGGGCTTAGGGTTTAGGGGTGTAGGGTTTTTGTGTTTGGGTTTAGGGTTTAGGGTTCATAGGGGTTTGGGCCTGTAGGGTTCAGGGGTTTAGGATGGTTTCAAGCTTTTCGGATTGGGCTTTAGATACCAGAAGACAGGTGACCTCTGATTCCGCGCCGCCTCCACCCCAAACCCGCATGCGATCCCCCCACAGAAACGGGGAACCGGAAAATGGCCCTATGAAGACTACTGCCCTGAATAAGGGCTAAATGGGTTCCATGCTAGTTTGGGCGAGTGTTCCTGAATGCTCTTTCTCGGGTCCCTAAACCCTCCCTGGAAAGTCCCACACTGGGATTCCCCGATGCAGGGTTGAGAATGTAATGATAATGGACAAGGATTGTAACCCCCGCAACACAACACCCAAACTACCCCAGATGCCGTTTCAATCACCTCCCATGTGTCGAGCTCTGTGTGCCAAGCCCACATGTGCATCGCGTGGCTGGTCGGCGCCGCTACCTTGTTCAAAAAGTTCCCGATTTCGCGGTTTAGGGGTTGAGGGGTTAGTGTTTAGTGTTCAGGGTTTAGGCTTTGGGTCCCATGTGCACTGAGCAGGGGTCGTCCAAGGAACTGGTTTGGGCGTTACCCAAAACATGGGTTCCCTATAGGGGGTCTCCTGATAGGGGATCCCCACATTGACATGCCACTATGGGCTATTAGACCCTAGAATTCCCTATAAGGACCCTATTAAAGGTAGATTAGGGCACCCTTAAGGTCTAATAGCCCATAGTGGTGGCTTTCCCTTGTACCACTGTGAGTGTATCGACCCTTCCTTTGGAATGACTGGTCCAGGGGATTGTTGTCTACAAATAATACCTACTGAGGGCCCTACAGTCTACAAATAATGCCTGCCTTGGGCTATCTGTCTCTCCTGCCCTTAAGTAGATAGAATATAACCCTCGTATTACGCCAACGGGAATCTTTTGGCGAGGCCTCTTGGGACATAACTTTATCGCGAAAGCTGGGACACATGCGCTCCACAAAAAAACTGTATTTTGGGTTTAGGGTTTAGGGTTCTCGCAAACCTGGCAATGCTGTTACAAGCCTATGTCACGGAATGGCCGTCCGAGCCTGTTACAAACCCCATGTTTTGGATTCGCAGCCATATAATTGTCCCAACTATCCCCAAGTATTAAGCTACTTACTACGTCCCCCTGACCCTCCAAGCATGCACCAGGATGAGGGCACATCACCATTGATATTTGGTAGTTTCCCAAAATAAGGGAACCCCAATATAAACCCCAAAATACTATAGTCCTTCTTATTGGGACCCCCAAGATGGTACCCCCAATGTTGGGAAACCTCCATTTAACGAAGGACTCTACGCCAAAAAGCGCCAAACGTCCAATGGCTTGTACGTATGGCCTCCAAAGCTGGACACCTAATTTACACACTCACTAATATTCCTAAGGAACCCTACATACACTCACCAAAAACGCAATCTAACCCTACCTCAGCTGAACCCGGAGCCCAAACGGCGCGTTCAGTTTTCCACTTCTTCTTTAGGTATCCAAGTTGCAAGCCAAAAGAATCCAATGCCCCCCCCCCTGACACCATAGATTCTCCCAAATATAGTACCGTTGCATTATGTGGGGAAGTATGCATTATTCGGCCGGTGGGTGGGGTGAGGGGGCAGCGGAGTAGGATCCCCACCTAACCGTGCTGAAGCCTGTGAAGCCTGATGCTCCATTGGGATTTCATATTGGCTCAGGGAGGGTACCGCATCCTATGTCCTCAGACCCAATCCCGACCCTGAACTCGTCTAGAAGCCCTAAAGTCTAGCCCTGGATCCGAAGCCCCAAGCCCCAAAACCTGCTGTAGATAGATATCGAGAAACCCCCCATTATGGGATAGAGCCCCAAATCCTTGAGTTTGGAAATGTATATTTACTGGAATACTTCGCGCCTCATCGGCGCTTTGAAGCCAATCTGGACCTGGCGCAGCTTTTCTAGATCCCTTTGGGCATTTCTCGAAAAACATGGGATCCTTTGGGGCCCTAGAAATATAGTCCCCCTTAGGTAGATCCCCATATTTCCGATATTCTATCTACTTCAGGGGGACTATATGTAAGGATTTCAAAGGTTCCACTTCAGGTTTATCTGGGATTCTCTTCGATGAGGTTGAGAAACTCCCATGCCCAGCCTTTGACATTTCTGGGTTTAGGGTTTAGGGCTTATTGGGTTCCATGCGCACGTGCGTAGCGTGTTGACCCAAAATTGTATAGCCCCCCTTGAGTAGATAGAATATGGGGTATATGGGGATCGTATTATAATATGACGTTACCCAAAGCCATATTCTATATACTTAAGGGGGACTATAATCCCTAAACCTTAGAACAGCTGCGGAAATTTCTTAGAACGGTGGCACTCTTGGCACCCTGCATTAATTCATCTGGCACGTGCCGATGAGCTGTGACAGTTCTATATTATATAAGCTGCAGTGCCCAGGTGTTTGTCCAAGCTCATTTTGCCTACGGAACTTTCAATACACACATAAACCCGTTAATACGGCAGGGAACCAACTATTTTTCGGTGACGATCCAAAAAAGAAAAGACACCCAATTTTTGAAAACTCTCAGATGGAGAGTTGTCAAGATTCAGGCTACATTGCCACAGCTTTGACAACTTACCATATCCCTCTTAAGGATTTTGATAGATGTCTGCGGTTCGCAATAAGGGTATCCCTATGTCAGGATTGTATGGGCGTATATAGGGACATATTGCAGATTCAACAAAACAATCACATTGTAAGTACCCTGTGAAGCTCACATTGGGAGAGGGTTTCATCTCGCTAGCAGCAAAACCAGAGCTTCAACCGGCCCTGGTTGAAGCTGTCTGTTTCAGGCTGAGGGTTTGAGTTTAAGGCATATCCTACTGTTCCCAATCTACAATTAGTATCCACTTTGGGTCGGAAAGTCTATAACGCCCTTCCCCGGGGGGTATTTGGATTTCTATGGAATGGGCTTTAGGGTTTAGATTTTCGTCCTAACGCTTGAGAGTTTAGAAGTCCGGCTTCCTCTGCATGAAACATTACCGGCTTGCTGTTCAGGAACTTGTATTAAGTTACTATGATATGGAAACCGTAGGATTTACTTTATACCCATATCGTAGCAGCTTTAAATGAGATCCTTAACAGCAACCCAGATTGGGGAATCTTACGGGGTTTGGAAGCATTGAGCTGCGCAGAAAGTAGGGAAGCTTGGGGCGGCCTAAACCCTACACCCTGAAGCTTTAAACCCTTAAGCCCCCACCCTGAGCCCCCTAGACCCTCCTAGGATTTGGAAGATTTGGGAGGTTTTAATGGTCAAGGTCAGGGGGCCTGGATGGGCTTAGGGTTTAGGGTTTAGGGTCTTAGGTTTGCGAAAATTTGTGTTAGTGATTAGGGATCCTGTTCGTGGGATCCACTAGCATATACAGGAATGGTACTAGGCTGCATTGTAAATCCTAAGCCCTCCCTAAACCCTAAAACCCAAACCCTAAATCCCGAAAACCCAAAACCCTCAACCTTCTCCCTAAGCGTCAAAGTCCCCTAAAAACCTCATAAAGTATGGTCTTTGGGCCCAAATTCCTTCAAATATGAATCCTTGGATGCTTAGGGTTAAACCCTCAACCCTAAACCCTAAACCTTCAAATATGAATCCTTGGATGCTTAGGGTATAGGTTCCTTGCGAGGCTGTGGCCTGTTAAAATCAGCGCGGGGCCCTCGATACGGTCAGCACCTCGAGTTCAAACACGGTTCAGGGGTTTAGGGTTTCGGGATTTAGTGTTTAGGATTTAGGGATTTAGGGTTTAGGATTTAGGGATTTACGGTTTAGGATTCAGGGTTTAGGGTAAACACCGTTGAGGAGCGTTTATTGGGTAGTGAAACCATGTAAGACTATTTCCTCATATAAAATACTATAGCCCAAAAGGCGGATATAATCTTACTCTATATTGGGTACCATAGTATCTCCAAATGAAATACTACTCAGTTCAGGGTTTAGGATTTAAGGTTTAGGACTTAGGGTTTAGGGGCTTAGGGTTAAGAACTTATAGCTTAGGGTTTAGGGGTTTACAGTTTAGAGTAGGGGGTTTGGGGCATGAAGGGTTGCTATGGGATTATGTACGGATCATTTTGGGATTTCATGGGTTATATACGAGGTATATAAGGATTTAGTAGGGTTTAGCGTATAGGGATAGACTGCCAGTAATGGGGAATCGAATGGAAAAGAACAATGGAAACTGGCTTTGCAGCTTGGCATGGGGATCTAACAAGATTATATTGGGTACTGCCCCCACCCGGGAGAATCTATAGCAGGAAAGATGTTAGGGCTGTATATACTTGTACTGTACATGCTGAATGGCGGCAGTAACCAAAGTATAAACATTGGAGACTTCACTTTTTAGGGGTCCTCCACAATAAGGGAGATGCATACTCACATTCATATCGGGGTCTCCCTGTTTATGGGAACTACAATGTTATGTCCCACGTATGCATGTAAAGTTCATATAGATGTAGCAAAAAACTGCTTGTAATGGTAAGATAGTTCCGTAGCAGCAACCCAGTCTAGCTTCGGCCCTCCCCAGTCCCACCGACAGACATAGAATATTGCCCTAAGCCCTTAACCCTGTACGCTACACCCTAAACCTCACACCCTAAACCTTAAAGCCTAAATCCTAAACCCTGAACCCCTAAACCCTCTAAACCCTAAACCTTATATAAGCCCTGAACCCTAAAACCTAAAATTCTAAATTAGAGTAGGGCGAAACTTCAAGGCCCACCAGTCTGCAGGTGCTGTTTGGCGCGACCTTGGAAGTATACTTGTAGCCCCCTAGAAGTCATCTAATGACCTCACTTATCCCTATTACTAAGTCCCCCCGACCCTCCAAGTAGGAGTAGCAGCGTTGGCCCGAGCAACTCGTCACCTCATATGGGGGTTCCCCAAGCTTAGGGGTACCTTCTTGGGGGGTCCCTATAATGATAAGGACTAGAATAAATCGGTATCTATATTGGGGCCATACACCGTCAGAAAAAAAAGACATACAATGATGTTAAAACCCTAAACCCTAAACCCTAAACCTAAACCCTAAACCCTAAACCTAAACCCTAGACCCTATATAACCCATTATAGTAGTTGCCATTTTCTTTTCCATTATTCTCAAATAATCTGATCCTTGCAGGGCGGACCTCACAAGTCAATCCCCTCGGGACAGCTCAAAAGCCCAAAGTCTACATGCCTCAATGCACATCCCTTTGTAGAGAGTAGGGCTAGAAAAGTGGCATAGATGGTTTGAAAGACGGGTGTTGGTACACGGCATAACTGAATAAGCATTTCATAGGCTTTCTGCTGATTATGCTAAAGCTCAAACCCTACACATCCCTATACATGCCAAGATAACCCTACGTGATATGTCCCTACATACCCTGGACTTGGGCGCTTGCTTGTCACGGCGCAGCCTCCGCTACTACCCTCTGTATTATAGCCTCAGTCTGCACCCAGGTTTACGCTTAAGGCCTCAAAGGTTCAGGATTCGAAGGCTGGGGGATATGAAGCTTCAGGGGTTCATGGGTCGGGGACAGTTTGAAATTTCTGCACTGAAAAAAGCCGCAGCCCTAAACCCATCAAGGGCCATCTAGAGCATGCTTTCCCAGGAACCCCTTAATAATCCCCTAGATTCTCCAACTCAGTAATGGAGCAATTTTTTTGGGGGGGGTTCCATTTTTTGGATCCTTTAGGGGGTCTAGGTTGTTGGGAATGCAAAGTCATGGCTTTTGCTCTGTATGCTTAGGAGGAACCGGGTTCACGATCCAAACTCTCAGTAGTTTAGGGTTTTTAGGGTTTTGGGGATTAGGGTTTTAGGGTTTATGGTTTTAGGGTTTTAGGGTTTTGGCTTTGCACACCATTTGTGTTACTGGGATTAGTAGGGAAAGAAGGATTATAATATATGAATTATATAGGGAACATATAGGGATTATGTTACCTTATTGCCTACTAAACCCCAGCAAATATTGGTGTTGAGGGGCTTAAGGTTTTGCGGCTCATGATTTGGGATTCGGGTTTAGGATATGGTTTTGGGGTCAGGCGGGGGCTTTATATAAAGGCAGGGCCATTGTAGAGGCTACCAACCTCATGCCCCTTCATTCATCAGGAATATAAACTGGACTATAAGGGGGTTCCTAGTGCCAATGAGGGAATATTCGCCCAAATATGGGTACGTGGGCATCAGGGCTTGCGAGGGCTCCAGGTGTCACAAAAGCATACCTCGCTTTTGAGCGACGGCAATCCTCACATTCATTTTTTGTTTTTGTTCGGATTTATACCGGGGGTCCGAATTCCAAGATTTCAGAGGCGTGCGGCACCTCAAATAGAATCGGAAAAAGCCATCTTGATACCCAAAACCCTAAACCCGTTGATTGCTTTGGTATGCTTTGGTCATGACTGGTAATCGAAATTAAAGGATCACAGGGCGGCGGAAATGCATGTGGATTTGGGGTTTCAGAATACTTGCAGAACGGGGACGCTAGCGCAAGTATGGCATCCATTGCGAAGATTCTTTCAGAAGCGCCCCTGTACTAGAGTGTGTACATAAGTGTCTTGGCCCGAAAATGATTGTAGTCCTGTGACAATGCTCTTCCTTCTGCTTTACTGACCCCTAAACCCTAGACCCTCAACTCCAAGCCCCCAAACACTGAACCCTGGGAGCTGCGACACTCAAGGTGGTTGTCACCAAGCCAGTCGTCCACCACTTTGGCCTGCGCATGAACAGAACAGGCTTTAGCGTCTACGAGGAAAGATTTAGGGGTAAGGTTTAGGATCTAGGATTAAAACCCTACGATATAGGTTTACGAGGCTACCGCCACCGCCACCACCACCGCACCCACCGCACCCACCGCACCCACCACCACCACCACCACCACCACCACCACCACCACCACCAAGAAGTGAAATGATGACTATCGAACCCCCAATAATTGAAGAGATTGCATGGTTCCAGGTCATATCGTTTATATCGTTTATCTGAGGGCAGTCAGCAACATCAGCCCAAGCGCCCTGACCGCTCGAGCTGCGACGACAGAAATCCCACACAGCTCTACCTGACTCCTCGTCATCCAGACCAGGCTAGGCTTACATATGGAGAATACATGGCTCTCATTAGGATACTGGTCGAAGTACTTCGTGGGGAGTGTCATGGGAGACTTCGTATGCCCACCAGAAGATCTAGCTCAAATATTCGGAACGCTTATCAATCCGAGACCCTTGTACATTTCTCTTCACGCCGCAGTCCCCCCAAAACATGGCAAAACGGGCCTCACAGTTTTCAACAATAAGCACAAAACCTTGAAGCCATACTTTGTCCCTTCATAATCATCCCACAGGAGACTCTAACCCCTAAACCCGAAACCCTAAGCCCTAAACCCCAAACCAATATCCAAACCCTTCAGGTGCAGCTGTGCGGCCCGGATGGCGTCGAAGTGGTAAAAGGACAGCGCGCCGAATGTGGAACCTCAAAATGGGTTTAAGGTGCCTTTAGATAATTGGGTGTATAGGGGTTATACAGGAATAGTGTAACACTGGAGATATTACAGGGATACTTTATAGGACTTTAGGGTCCAAAACAATCAGCTTTCACTAGATTCGGGTTGTATGACAAAAAGAGACAATATTTCGTTTTAGGGGCTAGGTTTGGGGCTTGAGTCGAGCCTGTGCGTTAGGGTTTCCTAGGCCGTGTTCATACCCTGAACCACGCCCCTTTTCGGGTTCCACGTTCGCTTCGGCAAGTGGCAAGGGGGACTGGTGAAGTGGAAGGGTTTCGGGGCTGCGCGTAGCGCTTCGGAATTAAATCTGACGTGGTTGTAATATGGCTGTCTGATGGTTAGGGCAATCCAGAATTACTGTGGGATACTAAAAAATCCTGCATGACCCTGAGTACCACATACCCTATGCATCATAGAAGATTAGTAGGCTAGGGTCATACGGGGATGTTAGCGGCTTAGGGTTTAGGGTTTACATTTTTGCATTCCTACACCCTCAAACCAAGAAAACAGTATATACTGGGTATTTCCATCAAGGGCTTTTAGTGCTATAGTCCCCCTTAAGTACATCGAATATGGCTTTGGGTACAGTATAACAAGATCCCTATATACACCATATTCTATCTACTTAAGGGGGACTATGATCCCAAACCCTAAACCCCAGCCCTGAACCCTATTTTCTATCTACTTAATGGGAAGTATAACTTTAAAGCCTAAACTCTATATTCTATCTACTTCAGGGGGACTTTAACCCTAAACCCTACATTTTATTTACTTAAGGAGGACTATAACCCTAAACCCTATATTCTATCTACTTAAGGGGGACTATAACAGTAGTCTCCAGCTTGGGGCATGCTCCGCATGCCTTGCCGACACGACTTGAGTGTTTAACTGCTTGGAAATACACCAGCCGAACAAATAATCCAAATGAGATGTTATGTTAAACCCTAAACCCTAAAACCTGAACCCTAAACCCTTTGGTATTCTAGGGATTGTATAGGTGTTGAGGAGATTATCCAAGTTATGGCGAACCAATGGAAAAGAACATGGAAAAAAGGCATGGAAGATCTAGTTGAATGTAGGGGTTAATTGCACGTAATGCTTGAAACAATCACAACCTTCCCCCCGGGTGTTATTCTATCTATGCGCAGTTTAGGTTTTAGGGTTAAGAATTCAGGGTTTAGTACTTGTCCTAAACAAGGATCCCCTGTATACGCTAGGGCTTTCGACTCCCTGCAGTAAGGGTTGCATACCCTGAACCCTAAACTATGAGACTGGCAAAGCCCGGAACGTAAGCCCTCAACGAGCAATCACCTCCCCCAAGAATGGATTAGGGTTTAGGATTTAGGGTTCAGGGTGTGGGGTTTAGGGTTTAGGATTTGAGGTTTGGGTTTTAGGGTGAACCATGTGGGGATTAGGGTTTAGGTTTTAGGGTTTGGGGTTTAGGGTAACCAACCCACAATGAATACGGCCCTACTACATGAAGGGAGCATTTATGATACGCTGGCGGGGGCTGATGCATTGTTACCCTAAGGGTCCAAGGACCCAAATGACGGGGTGTTAGGGCCCAAAATGCCCACAATCTGAATGGTATTTGGGACCTAAACCTTCATTTTTTGGGTCCTTGGACACCCTAGGTTAGGGGAGGGGAATTCCCTAAACCCTAAACCCTAAACTGGTAGCGTGAGATAGGGCAACCACGAACTGCCGCGGAGAAGTTCCCCCGGAGAAGGCATCCAAATGCCTGGCAGTTTTGAGCTTTAAGGCCAATTAAGTTTCTATCTAGAAAGCATCATTAAGAATAGGGAGTGGTAATGGTAATAACAATAGTAATTGTAGAAGTAGGCTTTAGGGGTCTGTGCATCGGGTCCTAAAGTTTAGAAGTATGTCAGGGCCATGCGAGGCCTATATGTAGGAAACTATTCACCTCGAAATTCCTCAAACCCCAAAACCGTTGCAGACCAGGACACCTAGAAGCCCGATCCCCTCACGTGAACTGACACTTCCTTACATGGCAACCCTAAACCCTAAACCACGAAACGAACGGCCCTGCTCAGTATAGGGCTCAAGCTGCAACATCAGATTTGCTCTCTTCCTTCTGCAAGATAAACACTCAACCCTACACCGCGATCAACCATGGCTCATCTAAACACACCCTGAGGTCCAAGGACCCAAATAATAGGGTTTCAGGCCAAAATACTATAATATTAATGGTATTTGGTCCCTAAAACCCTGTTCTGTGGGTCCCTGGACCTTTAGGGACAGATTCCCAAACGGT
This sequence comes from Symbiodinium pilosum, assembly GCA_905231905.1. Lineage (NCBI taxonomy): Eukaryota > Dinophyceae > Suessiales > Symbiodiniaceae > Symbiodinium > Symbiodinium pilosum. The sequence goes on from CAJNIZ010007151.1 coordinate 15,460, forward strand.
TTGGAAAGCGTGCTGGAAGCGCTGCGCGCTCTTCGGGCAGTTGCCGAGCCTCCCAGCAAAGAACTTCTCTGGGGGCTTTCGAAATTCTAGGGTCCAAGTTTAGGGGTTGGGGTTTTGGGTTCACGGTGTTTATACCGTAACTCTCCTGCCCGCCGTCCTTGAACACGAGTTGTAAGACTCTGTAGTTTCAAGACTAAGGTCTAGGACAACTATACGAGGTGGAGTGGTTCATAGAATCCCAACATACCAAAAACATATCCCTACATCGGCATTACATTCCCCTGAACCTAAACCCTCATATTCTCAAGTACCCTCCTTTGTTCTCCCCCCTCCCCTAAACCCTAAACCCTCAACTGGCGAGAGCGCGGCTGACCGAGCGTCTTGACAGATACAGTGANNGGCAGGCCTGGCAAGCCCCGCTGATGACGAAATAGGGCTGTATAGCCCTTAAAAAGTTAGACCCCAAACCCCATTCAGGTGGTTATGTTGTTTTCAAGGGCCCTTTGGCCATTTCTTGATTTTCGGTGTTGGGCCTCCCCCCCCCCCGTTCCCAAGCGTCTCCCAGGGCTTGGACGGTGCCCCGGGCTTTTTTTCAAGGCGACGCTTTCGGGAACTTTTGCCCACAAGCCACGAGACGGTTTCAGACGCCTTCCTGGCTTACCGGTTTGTTCAAGGCAAGGGCTTCCGAGGTCTCCCAGTTTCTCTGGTCTTTCAGGGGCCTTTGCCGCTTTCGTGTGCGCGGCGACACATTATTCACAAATTTTGGGAGCCAAGTGGCCTCATTAACTTCGGCGACATGCAGCATGCTACTCGCGTTTCACGCCTCACAGCTTATATGGTCCACAGTGGTAACTTCAGCAGCATGCGGCCGCACACTACCCACACCTCCCTGCAAAGCCGAGAAGCTTAGATTTCGGCGGCGTGCTGCAGCACGCTACCCATGCCTCTGCGCGGAGCTACAAACTCGGTATGATCGACCCCGCGTGCACGGAGCGAGCTGGCGCCAGGCCGCGAGCGACCCACGCCTTGGCAGGCCTCCCGCTCTCGTTTCTTTCATGTTTAGTCGAGCGGCACTTCTAAATCCATATACTCGTATCTCCG
>CAJNIZ010007152.1:0-10292 GCA_905231905.1 Symbiodinium pilosum
CTCAAGAAGGATAGCTTTTAGCAGATCCCATAAATACTGTAATAAGAGGGGCCCGCGAGAGGTACCCCTACTTTTGGTAGTTTACGGGCCCGAGGTGGTGTAGGTTTTTCCCAAGGGCACCCCGTGTCCGTTTCCTATAGAAGAAGGCATGGTTCCAGCCCATGCAGCAAAAGAAAAATGGTGCTTCCTTGCGGACTGCGAAAGGCCGAATTTGCTCCAGATCAGGGTACACAGTAGAGTTGTTGTGGGTCTATGTGTGTTCGGGCATTGGAGCGCCACATGTGTCATCATGCGGGATTCACGGAACCTCAACGTGAATGGTTGCGGTCTCCAACAGTTCAGAAACTTCCTACCAAGTTGGTGTTTACAATCAAGCCAGGGAAGAATCCAGACCTGAATGATCCCTCCACGTGGATTAAGCGAAAGGTGCGTCTTGCTGAAGCTCCATCTAGTGAAACCTACTCAGCCACCGCACCTGCAGAAGTGGTGAGGATCGCTTTGGTTCTGGCCAGCAAATATGGCTGGGCATCAGGAATACTGGACATCGTGGCTGCATTTCTGCGAACCCCTCTGGATGGCTTAGGGGTTCTGAAAGGCCAACGGGGTTTGAGGTTTAGGATTTATAGGCTTCAGGGTTTTGGATTTAGGGTTCTGAGGAGCCACAGGGTTGAGTTGCCGCCCTTGAGGGGTAGTTACAGGAATCGGAGGTTTCAGTCAGTTGGAGTGAAGTTCTGGTAGCATGCAGTACCGTAATTCTAAAGGCCAGATTCTCACAAGTAGGACCCCAACATAGATTGCTCCTCCCCCGAACTGCCTGTTGTTGGTAAGGGTCCTCATGAGTAGTATTTTCCGTGGGGATAGTATAGTGCCCAATGGAAGTAAAGTAATGTTCTTTTTTTTGTCGTAATAGGTTTGTGGAAGACTAACACAGTCTTTCTAGGTTCAACTATCACAAGGAACACTAAACCAAGCACACGGCGACCCAAGAACTTCAAGCCTTAAAGTGTAGAACCCTCGAACCCTAAACCCTTAAGCTCTCAACCCTGAAAGGAAGCTCTTCTACTTGGAAGACCTCTAGACTTAGTACGTGTACTGAGCAACTTGGGTTATAGGGTTTATAACTGGGGTCAGTAGGAATAGTAGGTAGACTTACGAAGTCAAAATATCATCCAAGTAAACTCCTAAACCCTAATCCTTAAGCCCTAAACCTTCAAACCCAGAATTCTACTTTTGTTGTAGGTAGACTTACTAAGTCAAAAGATCATCCAAATCAGAAGAAGGCTGTCTGGCTGCAAGTTCCGAAAAATGTGCCAGCGGACAAGGAAGAGGCGACGAGGCAGGCTCCAGTATGGGGCTTGATTATCCTCTAGGGGTTGTAGGGGTTTAGGGTTTAGGGATGAGGCTTAGGTTTTTAGGTTTCAGGGATTAGGGGTTAGGGTTTACGGATTAGGGGTTTGGGGTTAGGGTTTAGGGTTTAGGGTTTAGGGGTTATAGGGTTTAAGGCTGAAGGTTGCAGGGCTTAGAGCTTGCCAGCAACCCCCGAACTACCTGTAAACACGGTGTGTGTGCGTGTAGGTGCTAGTTATGCGTCTTTTGGTTCTTCCTAACCCTAAACCCTGAACCCGAAACCACGTAATTGTGAGAGTCCTCCAAGGATAGCTTAGGGTTTGAGTAGTTTGGGGCTTTTTATCTGACCCTAAACCTTCAACCGAACCCATTGATCCTAAACCTTTAAACCTAAACCCTTAGCACCCTGAATCCCAAACCCCTCCCCGTGAACCCTAAATCCTAGATGCTACCACTCTGAACCCTAAACCCTAAACGCTACCACCCCGAACCCTAAACACAGGCCCTACCACCCTGAACCCTCCAGTCTACCACCTTGAACCCCTAGACCTGGGGTGGGGGTGGGTGTTGCGGGTGTAGGATTTCAGCTGCAAGGCGGTTTATTTTGTGGACGCCGGGCAGTACCAAGGGATTAGGCAATGTAACATACCGATGAAGCGTTACAGGGATGGTAATACCATCCTCTTACTTTGGCAATGGCTTGTAGACACGAACTTTGGTATGTGCTCCGGGTCTACAAGGACGAGATGGGGCCTTCTTTGCAGTAGGGTTTCGTTCAGTTACTTGGCGTTCTCAAACTCCACTTGCTTGCGTATCTGCCATCTGTTTTTCTGCAGGGGCTGTGTTCTCCGTTTACTGTTTGACCCTAAACCCTAAAACCCTAAACCATAAAACCCGAAACCCTAAAGTCATGTGTTGTCCGTGTCTCATATGCGAAGAAGCCCCCAAGGTTGACTCTTGTGAGGATCTGGGCTGGCGTTGAAGGCCCCAAGGGCCGGACACGCATGGGCTCTGGGGATGTTGACAGGATGAGTGCTCTTATGCTAAAAGTGACTGGAAACCCAAACCCTGAACCCTAAACCATGCTGCAGACGCTGGCTTGAACTGCAGCTGAAGATGGACGCCATCCTGGAATACTACGATGGCCTCACTGGAGTAAAATGGACGAGAAGCCCTAGCACTGGTCCACTTAGTGCGTCAACAGGGTTCTGAACCGGGCAGGTAACCTCATGTGCCTCCCTGGCGACCCGATAGGTGTCGAGGACTGCTTGATCTTCGGGAGGGATCAGATCCTCAACTTGCAGAACAACTGCACCGCCACGCTCGCCAGAGACGAGGGAGCTGCCAGGATGCCCCTAATCCTAAACCGTAAACCCCAAACCCTGAACCCTAAACCCCAAGCCCCAATCCCCCAAACCAAATTACATTATGCCGCCGCCATCACTAACCACCGGGTATCACAAAGTAAGTAGAAGCCAGCCCAGTGCTTTGCTGCTATCTTGTCACTGTAGGGTTTAGGGTTGAGGACCAAAAAATCAAAACGGTAGTCTTATGCCAAAACACTATGCGAGAAGTAGGAATAGTATCTGCGGCAGCAAGAAGGGAAGCATGATTACGGCGAATACTGTCTAGTAGCGAAGAACCAAAACCCTAAACCCTAAAGCCAAATACCCAAACCCTGAGCCAAACTCCAAGCACCAAGCCCTAAATTCAAATCCCTAAGCTCCAAACACGAAACCTTGAATCCAATTTCTAAGCCTAAAAAATCCTAAGCCCAAAGCCTTAATTGGCTGTAAAGACTGAAGTAGCAACACCTACCTTGTGACCTGGCTTTGCAGGAGGTGGTTGGACGGCTTGATGTCAACGTCGGAGTCGCAAGGACGGCGGATTGAAGGGTTTAGGAATTGGGGTTTAGGGTTTAGGGATTGGGGTTTAGGGGTTAGGGTTTAGGGATTGGGGTTTAGGGCTTAGGGTTGGTGTAACTTTTTAATGGGCCCCCTTAATAAGGAGTGTAGTACATTGGGGCATATAAGGGAACTCCTAACTCGGGATACTACCATATTATCTTTATGCCCCAAAGGCCTCTCCTTTATCTGAGAAGAAGGTAGGATGCACAGCTGGGTGTAGATTTGTATAGTTGTTTATGTTGATAGGGATGGTGCGCGGATTCGCGAGGGCCCTCTTCAAGTATTCTATGACGATCTATTTGAAAACGCGCATATGGATTTGTTTTCAACTTCATACTTCGTCGGTGTTACACGCGATGACGACGTTGGATGTCTGCCGGCACCCCAAAATCTAACCTCCAAGCCCTAGATTCCCAGCCAATCTGTGTCAAGATCTATGTAGGCCCTTCCACCAGGGCTGGCACTACAGACCCCCTATCACTGTATAACCCTTAGATATATGACCCCTATAGAAGCCCTATAGAGCCCCTACATAATCCGCGTCCAGTATGTCCCCATCTCCCGTTACTTCTATACAGGTATAAATGGTTTAGGGGTTCAGGTTTAAGCTGTAGGGTTTAGGGTATTTTGGCCTGCCCTGTGTCCAATGGCATTCTATTGGGAGTACTACCGTCAGAGGTTGCGGGGTTTAGGAAGGGGAGGGGGCTCATAACAAAATAGTCTCTGCTTCAGGATTCAAACCCTAAACCGTAAACCCCTAAACCCTAATCCCTAAAGTGCAGGGGCTGGAGTTTAGAGAGCGCACCAGACGGAAGCGTTAGAGTGGACCTGGAGGCGAAATGCAGTCCAACCTTGACTGCGTGACAAAAGTGATAAAGAGACAGGGAGGAAGAGACATGAGTATTAGTCTCCCAAGCCCATCCATATCCCTTCAATTGATACTAAACCCTTAAGCCTAAATCAAACCCGAATAAAGTTTGGGGGTGCCTGCGTAAGCAGGGTGTGGGAAGACTAAACCAAGAATAGCTTTGTTGGGCAGGAGAAATGTGCCGTCGCAAGATATCCACACCTCCCCCACAACCCTGGGTGTGTCAGGGTGCCAGTTCCACATAGCTTCTTCAGTCGCTACGCAGCGAGACGCCCTAAATCCTAAACCCCAAACCCTCAACCCCAAATCCCAAACCCTTACTCCTAAACCCCAAGACCAGGTTAAGTTCAGAGGGGGTTGAGTTCCTAAACGTCCCTCGGCCCTCAACTGCAAGTGTCAGCTGACTTTCCCTCAAGGACGAACCTACGAGTTTAGAGCTTATCTGCGTTAAGGTTTATGGGTTTAGAGCTTATCTGGGTGAAGGTTTTGGGGTTTAGGGCTTATCTAGGTTAAGGTTTATGGGTTTAGGGCTCATCTGGGTGAAGGTTAAGGTTTCAGGTTTATCTGGTCATTGCTGGATACAACCTTCACTGGCAACCGCATGGGAGTTACGCAAACGGAGTACTGACGCAGGGCCTGGGTCTAAGCTTGTCCAATCCCTCCTCCTCTCTCTGACTAAGGGGCCTTCGTCTACGGTTGGTGGGAAATTGCCTTCGTAACCCAGGTTTGCCTGAACGGAAGACTTTTGATGGCCTCGGTTCTCAAGCACCTTGTGGCTCTTCGTCCGTCTAAGTTCGTCAAAGCCCCGCTGGCTTCGGCTAATTTCGTCTTGACCCGTTGGGTGTCTTACGAAATCGTGGAAGGCTGCCCGGCGTTCCCCGTGCGTGCCATTCCCATTGGATTTGCTTTTAACCTCGATCATGGAGTTATAAGTTTTGCTCATACTGTCATGTCCCAATGATAACCACTCATGTAGAGGGCTTGACTGGTTTTGAAATTTTCGGCAACTGCGAGCATGACTTTCAACTTTCCCCCTCGTCAAGCACGCAGACATTGTCAGCACCAGCGTCCAAAGGCAGCTGTGCTTTCTCCACGTGGCCCTTCTCAGCTGTGCACATGAAGGTTGTGTGGCCAAAGCCATTCTCCAGGTCTTTGTCAGCACCAGCATCCAAAAGCAGCTGTGCGATCTCTACGTGGCCATTCGCAGTCGCAGACATAAGGGCTAAGTAGCCGTTTCCACCCTGCAGGTGCTTGTCAAAGTGTCCTTGTGACGGCCCATGATACCAAGAGTCCTGAACACAAAGCCGTGAACCGTGCTGTCATGCAGCCAGTGCTTTGGCTTCAGGGATGTGATCTTTCTGTGAGGCCGACAGCAACAGCCCAAATTTGGGGGTCCAAACCCCAAATGAGTTATAGTCTAAACTCCTAGTATCCCCCTTAATATCCCCTATAATACTCCCTTATATAATCCCGTATATACTCCCCTTTAAGGAGTTTAGACTATGGCTCAAATGCTAAACAGCCCTAGTTGGCAACTCCTCGTGTTGTGAAGCTTTAGGGTCTTGTGCGTGTCCTGCAGGTTTAGGGTCTAGGGTTTAGGGCTGCTATGGGAGCTTCATGGAAAGTACCTACCTCTAGATGCCGTGAAATCAGGATACACTGAGTGGCTTGCACGGCTGCACCAGAGAGGCCAGGAATCCAACAAATTTATCACTGGTACTCAACTCGAGTTGGGCGGGTCATTTAGCTTTTGAAGGCCGAAAGACTTGAAATCTGGGAGTTCGACAAAACTTGGGAGAATGGGAATCGGGAACCCAAGCATGTGTAAGCTTATCTTGGCTTCAGGGTTTAGGGTTTGGGCTGGAGCTGGGTAGTTTCTCGAGATAAGATCTTCATAATCTTCGCAGAGGCCCTTGAACCTATGCACATAATGTCTTATAACATCGTAAAAAATTCTACAGTATAATACTACGTACACAGAGTACTTAGAAGCACTATATAGTCCTAGATAACTACCACATAGCATGGCCGAAAGCTTCAATGGTTTATATGGAGGTGGTGATTTTGAGTGGACCTGTTTGGGTCCCAGAAGAAGACGGCTCCTAAGATTTCAAATGACCTTGCTCTTGACAACCCATCAGATAATTCTTCATTTGTCTTTCCTTAGCCTGCAGACCTGAAGCCTAAACCCTCGGGTATCGCAGGGACCTGGAAGCCCCATCGGCAGGAGGACCCGACTGAGACCTCCCTCTGCGGCATGCAGAAAGGAACTGAACAACGGGTTTTTGGGTTTATAGCGAGTCTATGTAGACAGACACAACCAACGAAAAGTTTGTCTAGAAAGCTAGCCGCCAGATATCTTGCACGACTTAGGACCCTTGCAATACCGTAATGTTAAGAGTAGAGGGTGAGAGGATGGTGTAAGATTTCCTGAATTCACTTTTTGAGTGTTGGGGTAACCAAGATTATCTCATTACACCTGTTCCTGGGTCGCTGTTGGACGACGGACCCCAAGAAAGCATCTATATACTCACACAACATCAAACTTACAGAAGCGACAAGAATTGAAAGATCCTCTATGGCTCCACTCACGCCAGAAACTGCACCTAAGCCAAAAACCCTAGATCCAAAATCTCTAGCACTAAACAAAGTTACAGCACAGAACTCTAAACCCGTCGCCAAGCGAATCGTCTGCTAGCCAGGTGCAGCAAGTGCCGCATCCTAAGCCTGTGTCGCTGTCTCCTGTTGGGGTTGAGGGGAGGATTTAGGGTTTAGGATTTGGGGTTGAGGGGAGGATTTAGGGGTTTACCAAAATTAGGGGTACCATTTTGGGGGTTGCATAGTAAGGACTATAGTATTTTGGGGTCTATATTGGGATCCTCCGATTTTTGGAAACTACTATTCAGGGTTTTGGGATGTAGGCGTAGGGTCGCCGGATTTGTGGTGCAGGGTCTTTCTTGTACGGAAGGGCTGGCCGGAGGTGATGTTCGAAAGAATATACTTTATAGCCTTACTTCTTCCTGTTCATGCTTCTCCGTGTAGGGGTTGCCCCCCACCGCCACCTGACATGCACCCGCTGCGAACACCGTCGCCTTTTCGAGAAGACGGCTTTGTTTGTTCAGTGTTGGCTTTAAAACCTTTACCCTTCGTACCTCCCAGTATAAGCCGTATACAGGCCTAGTGCAGGGGTACCCACCTGCTAACTCTCCACCTGAAAATTCCCTCACACCCTAAACTCTAGATCAGGATGGATGGTGATGCATAGGAATATGTAGGTCTGGAGGTTTTCCACAAAGGTGGGGCGGTTATTTTCGGGTGGTGCCTATGAGAAGAACTAGAGTGCTGAGATCTGTGGAAATGCCAAGGTCTAGGGTTTGGGCTTAGGGTTTCGGATTTAGGGTTAAGGGCTTCGGATTTAGGATCTAGGGATTAGGGCTTAGGATTTAGAGCTTAGCGTTGTGGTTTTAGGATTTCGGGTTTGGGGTTTGCGGGTTGGGGTTTGTGCCTTCGTTCTTGGACTTATAGCAAGCGGAGGATGCCTGTAGCCCCATAGTAAGAGGTTGGGGTACACACAAGGTTAATTCCTAAGCCTAACCCTCAAATCAGAATCCCTAGACCCAAAATCCCACCCTAAACCCATATCTCTAGACCCAAAAACCCAAATCGAATGAAACTTCGGTGTAAGCCCGGGTGCGCAGGCTGCTATCAGAAAGGCGCGCTGCCGCGTAGAGCAAGATCCCCAAGCCCTTAACCCCGAGGCTCTGAACCCACGTGAGCTATGGTCTAAACTCCTAGTACTAACATAACCTATATAATCCCTTATATAACCCGTTTTAAGGAGTTGAGACTATAGCTCAAGTGTGACCTCAATCCCCGAGATCCACAAGTTTCGTCTGCCACGTCCAACTGTGCTTGCACAGGTAGCTGCACTTGTGCAAAGCAGGGACCAACAGGGGCTACAGGCCAGACGAGTTAGGGTCCAAGTGCTAAGAACCATATGGGAGGGGTTTATAGATGCCCCAAGAATGCAGACTCAAATGGACAAGAACATGGAACATGAAATGGACACTGATGGACACTGGTGTTTTTGGCTAGGTCATGGGGATCAGGGTTTAATATGAGCTATAATCTAAACTCCTTAGAGGGAGTTATATAGGACCTTTCCTTTTTTTCCGGGGGTACTAGGAGGTTAGACTAGCGCTCATGTAAGTAGTATAAGCAAGGACATCGGGGTTTCGAAGGATTGGGGTTTCGTTTTAGAGCTCCTCACTCCAAGGTTTCTGGATAAGCGGGTTTAGGGTTTAGGGTTATAAGTCTCTTCCGACCCACGTTGCGGCGTAGATGGTAAGTTGTCAAGCATGTGCCATTTGTTGGTCCCTGTTGTAATCCTGCCCCAAAAATCTAGGGTACCCAAAAAGGGAACACCATTTTGCCGACCCAACATGCGAAAGATGTCCCGCAGTTGCTTTATTTCAGGCTTTCGAATATACTCGCATTCTGGAAGAAGGCTGTGTACCGCCGGTGCGTTGTTATATATAATATAGAAGATGGTCCCGATGGCCAACCCTAAGCCCAAAACCCAAAACCTTAAACCCCTGTATTTCAGCTAGGGGCTCAGGTTGTACCAGCACGTATATAATGGGTCACGATTGGGGTTATCAGGGGGACCTAATCTTTTAGAGGCCCTAGGCTCTAAACCTTAAATCTTTTACAGATCCTCCAAGTAAGCTCTCCAGGCCAAAGCCCCAAAATTTCAAGCCTCAGCCCAAAAGCGTCAAATCCTCGGCACAAATTCCCGCAGCCTAGACCCAAACCCTAAGCCCTTGAAACTCCCACCATCAAGGGCTTAGGGCCGACGGGGAAGTCCTCTGGTCTCTTACATTGAATGAATACCCAGAAAACATCCCGTGCTTCCTAATTTAGCTACCTGGACAGAACTCTAAGCCACAAACCCTGAACCCTCAAACCCAAACCCTAAATCCTCAAACCCGAACCGTAAACCCTTTACCCTAAACCCTTAATCCTAAACCCTAAACCCCAAACCCCAAACTCCAAGCCTTCACCCTAAATAGTAGTTTCCATTTTCTTTTCCATTATGCCTATAACAACCCTATAATATCCCAATAATAACTCTAAACCCCTAAACCCTAAACCCTAAACCCCAAAACCCCTATCCATCAGCAGGTCTTTGTTCTGAGCCTGGTTGGCCTGATGTCTTTGGCTTGCTTCGCCATGCTCTCCTTCGTCGCCTGAAGCTCAGGGGTTTAGGGGTTTAGGGTTTAGGGGTTAGGGGTTTGGGGTTTGGNNGTTTAGGCTTTAGGGTTTCGGGTAGTGGGTTGTTGGATTTGGGGCTTAGGGTTTAGGGTTCAGGGTGGGTTTGCAGGGATTAATTAAGGTTTAGTGTTTAGGGTTTAGGGTGTAGGGTAATGGGTATTGGATTTGGGGCTAAGGGTTGAGGGTTCAGGGGAGTTTGCGGGGATCAAGGTTAAGGGTTTGGGATCTAGGGATTTAGAGTCTAAAGCCTTGGTCTATACATGGGGTTGCGGGATCGGGTTTTTGAGTTTCTGGCAAAACCATTTTGGGCTCCATCACCGCAAACCTGTACACCAATCCTCCCAGTGTTCCTTCTCATTCGGGGTTTAGGGTTGACAGTTGAGGGTTTATCCAGAGTTAGCTGAGGCTGATGAAGCGGCACGCCGGGGGAGGGTGGGGAGAACCCACACGAACAGCAAAGGGCTCAAGACCGTGGCCCTGAATTGTCCGAAGCAAACATTATCCATCGTTGCGTAGAGGGCTATCACTATGCTCGGAAAACCACTGCCCCCCATTGCGTTGAGGGTCTGTGGTTTAGAGTCTGGGGTGTAGGGTTTACGGTCATTTTCCTGCACTGAACGACTCTGAAGCTTGCATGCTGTACTCTCGAAACCCTAAGCTCTAGCACGATACACGCTGGGGCTTTGGCGTTAGGGATAGACATTCGGCCCACAACCCTCAGGTCAAACAAAGTCAGCTCTCCACAAGTCCCAAACAAAACCACACCCCCCCTCCCCTTCCAAAAAAACAAATGACGTAGAATACCAATGTTCAGGATGGCTTTTTGGAAGTCGTTACAGAACTAACCATGGAACAGTACACCCCAGCACCCTCTTCTAATTGTAAACGCTAGCGCG
>CAJNIZ010007153.1:0-16556 GCA_905231905.1 Symbiodinium pilosum
TATGACGAAGGATACTCCAGGTAATAAGATCCCCATATACGCCATGTTCTATCTGCTTAAGGGGGACTATAAACCCTCAATCCTGAACCCCAAACTATTTGAAAAGCGGATGTTGTCACCAGAACGAAGTCGGTATAGTACCAAACACTATTCTTAATGCGTGCTACAATGCTGCCTATAGGAAACTACCTTGACATGACTTGGGCGTTGCCCTAAACCCTAAACCCTACCATACACGGACTCAAGGGGGGATCTCGAGGCCTGAACTTCTGTCTCAATGTGGCAGGACATATATGAGACTTATGAGCTCTAGTCTAAACTTCTAGTATCCCCCTTAATAACCCCGATAATGCTCCCGTTTTATAATCCCCTATATAACCCCCTTTGAAGGGTTTAGACTATGGATCACATTAGGGGTGCAGACCCACAGTGAAGAACTTACTTAAGGCCATCTGGTTGTCTTACAGTGGCAACCCCATAGTCTTGCACCACATCCTAAACCCAAAACCCTATTAATGTCTTAACCAGGAGTAGGCAATCCAATTCCAAAGGGGCTAGTCCGGCAGACCCCAGTTCTTCATCAATACAAACAATTTGGGAGGTCCCAACGATTGACAAAATACGGTGGGATAATGAGGCCTTCCTGATTTGTTTTTACGGGTTTTAGTTCGATTTCTCATTCACGCTCATTGAATCTTAGTCGGTTTTGATTTGGTTTTAAAGGGATTAGCCAGTTGTTACTTGATTTTACATGTGTTTTAAAGTTTTCGTTTGGTTCTTATTTGGTTTCAGTTTTCACTGGTTCCAGTGAGATTGTAATGGGCTTTTACAAGTCTCAAAGGACAGGCCGCAAACCTAAAGTCGTGGACCGTGCCCTCCCTACGCTCTACGAAGCTAAACTAAACTGAACAACTCATGCTCCTTCCCTCTCCCTCACTATTACCGAGGACCCTGGGCTTCCTATTCGCTTGACAAAACCAAAGGGAACCATTCCGTATGAAGAATTCAATAGAAGCCGACGGATCTGCCTCCCCTTGTGGCCTTTATTGAGCTATAGGATCCCCAGACCCCGCAGTTCGTTTTGAAGAGCGTTTATTACGGAGGCACCCCACTTGTTTGGGTGGGGGGCCCGACCCAGTCAGGCTCCGCCATTGTACGGTTTAGGCTAAGGGCTTACGAGCCTATTCTCGGCCATTTCGAATGGGCGAAGGGTGTACCCACTTTAGCAATTCAGCGCTTTCAGTGGTGCCTACAATGGCACAGTCCACGTAATTATGGAGAGGGAAAGCAGCTAGAATGGTTGGGAAAGCTAGACGGAGATCCCCTTAGCCCAAATCCTATTGCCATTCAGGCTGTTATTGCAATTGTTGCTGTTCTTCTTTGTAAGTTTACATGAGCCCTGAACTAAAATTGTAGTATATTCCTTGAAGGTCCCCCCTAAACCTCCTATACATTCCCCTATAGGTCCCCCCAACCTAACTTTCGTCCGTAGCTCACATGTTTTACCTCCAACCTGAGCCCCATGCCCCAAAGACACAAGAAGAGCTAAAGTCTAAACTCCCAGTATCCCCCTTAATACCCCCTAAAGACTCCCCTACATAATCCCCTATACAATCCCCCTTTAAGGAGCTTAGACTATAGCATGGAATCCCTTATATTACCTTCTTTAAGGAGTTTAGATTATGGCTCACATGGCTCGCCTGTGCGTTGACATCCTCACCAGCAGCCAGCATCTCTGCCACGATGTGGGAGTACTGGAGCCGCGCGGCCTAGCAGGATGGGGGGTAGGATTCCTAAACCCTAATCCCTACCTGGACCCCCAAAGTATGTAGAATAATGGCCTTGTGGGCTATATTTGGGGGTTTTGGGCCATTATTTCACCTACTTTGGAGGTTTAGGTAAACCCTAATCCCTAAACCCTAAACCTTAATAGGAGTTGAAGGCAGAGAAGAGTTCCCCGCCTAGAGCTCAGGGTGTAGGCATTAGGGTAAGAAATGTTTAGCGGCGTTTACTTTAGGTTTCCCTCGGGTTAGGGGTTTAGGGTACAGGGCTTAGGGCCACAAATCCGCCAATCCTCAACCCATAAACCCTAAACCCCAAGCGTGAGCTTACTTCCGATTGAAAAGGCCTGCAACAGAGAGCCTCATGGACAATTGTAAGTCCGGTTAGCAATAGGATAGCTGCAGAGACAGATCGCTGCAGCCACAGCCCGTGAAGTAAATAGCATTGGGGAATATGAGGATTTTACTGCGGCTTTGGGTAATTCCATATTGTACCTGCTCAAGGATTTTGACTGAAATTTTATTGTCAATTCATGCATGGTGGATGGTAACACTCAAGGTTCATTCAAGTCAGTAGACTTCAGTGTTCTACGGCACAGGAGCTAGAAACTTCTGCTGCGCAAGCACTTGTGCCACTATTGACCACTCTGCCAAATGTCTGCTACGCGAAACTTCTATGGGTTCTCCGCTATCTGATATGACTACAGGTTGCTACGAAACACTATATCCAGAGAAAAATCATCGGACAAAACCGCATGCCCGAGCATGTCGACAAAGCCACGTTTGCATGACAGCTTCCACGAATGTAACCGTATTTTCCGCGCCCTTGTGTGGAAAGCTGTTGCACTCACTCGCTTGGCTTTGCTTCCAGGCTCCTGGTCCCAAAAGGGGCTTGCAGAAGCAAAGATTTGTTTATTCCAGGACAATGGAGAAACTCCAAAAAGTGGGAGCCCCCAAATGCTGAGGTCTCCAAAAGTCTAACTACGCCAGCATGTCTGAAAGCAAGGGTCCCCATGCTACAACCCCAAGAATAGTGAAGACCCTTTTCAGGACAGAGGGGGGCCATGACCTTGAGAAACCAACCCTGACGCGCATTGTGGACAACATTGTGCCTCTGCCACGTTGCCAAACTCGGCCCATCTGCTCTCCATTGCGAAGGAAGCAGAAAGGAGTTACAACCAATAAGAGCCACCCCTTTACCTGGGTTGGCCCCTAAAACCATTTGAAAAATATTCGTATATAGGGTCCCTTGTTAAAGCCATTAAGGAAAATATTAGATATCCTAGGGGCCTACCCAGTTTACAGAACCCCACACATGAAAGGGCTATCACCGCAACGGCTACAGGAGCCCTTTCAAGGAAATGAGCGGTTGCTATACCGATTTGAGGGTTTATGGGAAATTGTTTGCGTCGGATTTGGGTACTACAATAGAAACGGACCACACCCAGACTAGCATGGAAACCCCAATTCATACAAACTACCATGTGCAGATATGGGTATACACGCGCGTTCTAAATACCTCAAGCCCCACAACCCTACACCAGAAAATCATAAACCGTAGAACCCGGAACCCAAAACCCCCCAACCCCACACTCTAAACCCTCAATTCTGGACCATACACCCCACAACAACCTGACAAACCTACCACCCCATACCCTGAAACCTAAGGCCCTACACCCAGGTTCCAGCACGCTGTGCTGAGACTTACCTCGACACCTTGAGCTAAGTAGTGCCTCAAGCGTGGTGTTGTCGCTTAAGCAGCAATGCAAAAGACGGCCAGCGACAACAATGACAGCCACCATCTGGCTTTCCGAAAGTTAGAAACCCTTTCTGAGGGATCCGTGTATATGATGGATTGAAGCATTTTGGGCTATGTAAGGGGTGCGCCCGTGTGTAGAAGCATCCATCTCTATGCACTCCACGACTTGTAGTCCTGCATCTATAGCCAACAGACTCAACATTCATATGGTGTTTCCCAAAATCAGGGATCCATTTTGGGGTCCCAATGCAAAGGATTACATTGTTTTGGGTACATATTGGGGTTCCCGCTATTTTGGGAAACTGCCATATAGCAACGGCAACAAGCGTGCTTTGTCCGCCGCAAGAAGTTGCAGGAAAGCTAGCTGTCGAAGCAGGCAGATCCCCTCAGGTGTCAGGCGCGCACAGCGAAGTTACGCCAAAGTTCTCGCAACCCTCCCGGACACACCTTGGAATGAACCAGGCACTCGGCCCTCTAAGCGCTGCCAGCTGTGATTGTTGCTGACCACGGAGCAGAGTCGGCCAACCGGCGGGTCGTTGCCGCCGGCCTGGGGCGTAGGAGATGGCTCTGCAGTGCTTGTAAGGGTGCATCCTCGCAGACTGCATGAGAGCCGCAGTCCCAGCACGAGCGGCAGAGAGCTGGGATGCTCTGTTGTTGGCAAGAAGGAATGTCCATGCCTGCGTAACTGCCATTGCAAGCACGTATCCACTTCAAATAGCCTGACATGGCTACAGGCACCTTTACTTCATACATGGGGCCCCTACGCCTGCGCAGCCCTGCAAGTTTTGAAGGGGCAGCTCAGGTGCAATAGAAGCCAGCGAAGCTGAACACCCAAAAGGGCTGCCAGCCGGGAGTTGGTAAACATGAGAAGCCTCTGGCCCCCCAAACACTCGAAATTGGGGAATTTCTGAATGCAACTCACTCCATTTTTCGGGGGACCGCAAAGATCCCCTTTTTGTGGGGATTCTTTAGGTTACCCCATTTTGAGAAAACCCCCCCATCTTGCAAAAGCCAGAGATGCTATCACCAAAGGCGCCCGGCAGGCCATCTGGAGCTACCCACGCCACACAGCCCACACAGTAGATCTGGCTTCTGCGCTACAGAACTGGGCCATCCTCAAGCTTGGCTCCTCTCATTCCGGTGGCATGGTCGAGCAAGCCTGACCTCAGCTTGTTGGAGCAGCAATGGGAGCCAGGCTTCAAGACAGAGCCTGTGAACGGTGGAACTTCGGCCAGCATCTGCCAACAGCACTGTACAGGAAGAGCTGGAGACTCTTTAAGCATAATCGCACACTTCACGCACTGCACAGCAACCGCTGCAGGGACATCAGTTTGCCAGAGGGCTGCGACAGCAGCGCGTGGTCGTGGTGGCAAAAGATGAGCACGGTCTGCAATGTACTGCAACTGCAGTTGGGCGCCGTGCACTGAATGGAAGATGCAAGGGAAGAACTGCAAGCGCGGGCCCCAAGCCTGCAAGACAGCAACTTCCCGGGCACCTTTGCCAGAGCCTTCCTGTGACGAACCACACATCTCATCGTTGGGATTGCGACCTAGGAGACCTTTCAGGCTTCAAAGAAGAAGCAACAGTACTTTTGTCACGTGCGTGCTGGCAAACTTGTGAGCCCTGACTAAACTCTGCGAGTTCGCCGGAGGCGGAAATTTCCTGGCCTTCACTTCCAGCAAACAAGGCGAACGCACCCTGAAGTGAGACAACGCGGAAGCATCCCTCTCATCACGTGCCTAGTCATAAACCGCATGCTTGTTGTTGCTGTTTGGTTTTGCGCGCTATGTGACAATGCACAAGCTATAGGCTTGGCGGTGATCGAGACGCGAGCAACGGAGTGGGCAACGGAAGAGGGGAGCTTTGCGCTTGCTGCAGTGCTTCTGGGCCTTTGAGAGACAACCAGGCAAGGCATCGAGTTTGGCATGGAAAGCCCTGCATATGAGGGCAAAAGCACAAAATTCAGGCCCCGGGGCCTGGGACTCTCCATCCTCGCGTCCTAGTGCTTTCGAAGAGGAAGTCCGGCATGAATCCAAATGGTCAAGGGCGTAGGGCAGAAAGAGGGGCACATCTCTCTCATGGACTTAGCACATTCTCTGTGAGGCAGACCGAACATGCCGCCGCTGGTGCCACCACAGCTTGCTCGCCTTGATTGGAGGAGCGCCCCGGATGGGTGCCAAAGTGACGCTCGGTTTTCGGGGAATCCTCCTCTGTCAAGGACCCACTTTGCTGGGGGAACAATACACCCACTTAAAACTTGAGTAGAGCTCTGGAGCGTGGGGATCATGTGGTAAATTACTTCACTGGCCTGAACTGCCAAAGACTTCTGCGGAGCACGGCAGGACGAGAAACCTGAAGCCTACGCAGGAATTGGTACAGTACGGCGGGCTTCAGGGAGTGAGCTTGGGCGACGCGCAAATGAGGTTTTGGTTACCAAGGATTCTTTGAGGCTTGAGGTTCAGGGCCCACGCATGCGCATGGTCTACGTGCCCTGCCTAGCGAGGAGCCCGTCATCGGAGTGCTAGCCTGGAACCCCGATTCCATTTCTTCTGGACAGGCAAAAGTCGACAGTGGGTCAGCTCATCCGCACATTTTTCTGCAGGAAATCTTGCACCTGCTCAATCAGCGCGATGCTTCACATTACTGAGCTGCTTAACCCGCCCGGATGCTAGCATAAGGAACCAAGAGGTCATGCCCACTTAGAAGCTCAAACAAGGCGAGCATCTTGCCTGAACAATTATGCTCCCACCCACTTCCCTATGCCTCCCCCTGTGGTAAGTGACGAGCGGGACGCTTATGCACAGCCATGAGCTGTGTCAACGTGGATCTGCGAGGCTTGAGCCGCCTCAAAGTCTTGACTAGGCCGGGCCCTTCTTTTGATTCAGGTGATTGGCAGCAGGGCGTTGAATGGTGATTTGCTGAGGCACGATTTCAGAGATGCTGAAAATGTCATGGTGAAGTCGGGCTTCGCTCTGCCTGCGCAGCATCGTGCGTGTTGCTCAGAAGATCGCCACCGGTTGAAGGCGACCTTCAGGCAAAGGGACCTAGCACACGCCCTTGATGGACTGAGGAATCTTACGTTCCGAGTCCCTGCTGTCTTGTTCGCTGATAGGCAGGGAAGGTGCGCACTGAGCATCTCTTGCGACGGGTACGGCAAGCAACCTGCATGAGTCCATCCACGCCACTTGTAAGCAGCTTCTTCACGGACAGCTGACAACTCCCCATGGTGACACACAGGGGGTGCCCTTGGTTTCTGGGAAGAGGATGGAAAAACTCTCGGATGTGGGCCCCAATCAGTGGTGAGGAGTGCAGAGGAACTTGTACTTCTAGGCACCTCATCAAGGTCGCAACCGGTCTTGGGCAGCTTTGCGCACGGCTGCAGGAGTATCGGTGGGCAGGATATGTAGCGGGCTCAGCCAAGCAGCTGGCAGCACATGAGCGCCAGCTGCTAGACTGCCAAGTCTGCACTACTTCGGCTGCAGCCAGTCAGCCAGCATTAGCCAAAGGGAGTACACCGTGTCTGCCAAAAACACGAAATTGAAGCCAGTCCTGCTGCAGTGTCACGCATGGAAAATCCTTTACGATACGTGGGCTAGCCGCGCCAAGCGAGGCTGCAGCATGCAGCAAGTGAAGAGTATGCGTCCACAGGTGCGCGAAAACCCCTAGGACACCGCAATGCCCTTGGAGGTTCGCTGACATCTCCAGGGCAGCCAAGGTTGAGAGATTGCTTGGAGGGTTTCAAAAACCTGTCTAACTGCAAGACCCTACTGTTGCTCTTGAAGCAGCTTGCAATTCTGTAGACGGACTCTTTTTCTGGCAGGCGACCCTCCAGCGCTCTTTGGGCGTCGATGGACAGTGCCCCAGCAGAACAGATGCAACTGTAAAGTGCCTTGGTCAGTGTAGAGTCGTTGGGATCCTCTGCTACTTTTGGTACATGGACTTGATATCACCCAAAAAGGTCAAGGGTGCCTTACCGGAAGCCTGAGCCTCCGCGTTTAGGACATTGAGTTCTGCCAGTACACGAGTGGAAAAACTGGCTTGTCAATGCAAAGCAGTGTACTCGTTGTTAGGTCCACCTTGCAAAGGCTTCCGAAACCTACGCTTGAACGCTGGGAACCGCTAAGGACTTGTCTTACAAAGTGCTGGCAAACAGAACCTGGTGGCAAGACTGATATGGAGAAGATTCGGGCTCGCACAAGGCACGTAAGATGCAAATACGAGACCGGCAGCCGGCTTGTAGAGCTTGTATCCAGGAACCAAGCAGGAGACGCTTGACGCGCCCAGGTGCTTTCGGAAAAAGCTTGGGATGTTCTCTTGCTGGGATTTCTTGGGCAAAGAATTATTTTTGGGGTATCCCTGCTCTCACGGGGCAAGAGCCGCGTGGGAGGCACAGCATGGCTTGAACAGCATGGAGACGCTCTTTTGCTGAAGCCTTCCGCAAGGACTCTTCCACTGGGATGCAGCTCACACTGTGTGGAAAGCAGGGACATCCCAAACATGCATCTCCCAAGAAATCCTTTCTTCATCAACCCCTGATTAGAAAGCTCGGGCTTCCGATGCCTTACACCGGGGATTTCTGGCATGAAGTCAGGTGGAGGAGGAACCCCGCAACAAAAAGCTGAAGCTTTCAGCTTCTGTCTTATAAGGAGCTCTGGGCACTTCCACGCAAGTTCCCCAACCCGAATGAAGATGAGCACCTCCTATGATTTGGAGCTTAGCTGCAAAATGGAAAGCCTTGGGTGCTTCAAAGCATCTTGCGGGCCGCATAACGACTCACAAGATTTAGGCTGAAGCTGTCTGAAAAGAGGTTTCAAGCCACAAGACCTAGATGGCAGCACCAGTGTTCCCAAAGGGCAAACCCCAAATACTACGGCTCTCACACGCTGCTGGCAGACCTTCAGATGGTATCAAACCTGCTTTCTTCAGTCCCTCTTGTAGCAAAAGCTTCAAATGGCATGGGGTCTTAAATTGGGTCCCCTAGTGTTGGCTGTAGGGATCAGAGTTCAGGGAATGGATACCTGCATCCCGCCATCTTGCAAGAGAAGCTCCCACAGAAAGAAGGCAGGTATCCCTTCTCCAGGATCCCTACTGCTTTGGGGCACAGCCTGGCTTCGGCAGATGCATGGGAAAGGCCTGCAACACAACAGGGTACTTCCAGAAGGGAGAGCTTTTGCATCCTAGAGTTTAGTACAAGGTCCCCTGCCAGCATGGGATTCATGAAGATCCTGAAAACTGAGAAGGGATCCAGGATCTCGAGAGACTTGAAAGAAGATGAGTAGAGGACCACCAAGATACAAATAAGTTGAAGTGCCTAGGCCTAGCTGTGGCAACAGCATTTGCTCACCGTCCGCATGCTGCAAGCCCGTCCCAGCCAGGTATGCGCCGAAACTATAGCCCCTTTCATTAATGACATCAATCAAGGATCCTATTGGCTGAAAGAGGTATAGAAGGACAGGAAGGTTGGCAAAGAACCTGCTGCGATCCAGGGAAGCCTCTTCTCACAGAGCTCCAGGCATCGGCCTGTCGAAGCAAGGCGCAATCAGCACAGGAATCCGAAAATCCTGTCGGCGTCCTCCTCCTCTGAGCTCTGAGGAAGAAAACTTCCTTGGAGTCATGCGTCAGAGTTGGGGAGCCAAGCACAAAGTGGACGCTGGGTGCCTCGAAAGTAAGATGACTTTCAGCTGCTGATGCGGCTACTGCTGCTGCTGCTGCTGCTGCTGCGCCACGATCAGTGCATCCTTCCATGTTGGGTGCATCTTCCCGCATTACCGCTCTCCAAGGCTATAGGAACATGTCAGTGGGCGTTGCGGATCTGCAAGACAGTCTGGCATGGCTGGCATCTTGGCAAGGCCTCACCTGATTTGAGATCTGGTGCTCCCAAAGGGCTCCATCCAGCACACCCATGCAACACGACGCGGAGCGGTCGAGCCTGCGCTAACGCAAGCACTCCGCAGCTCCTGAATCCGAGACCCCACATTCTGTTTACAATTTGGTAGAATTCACTGGAGACACCCTACCAACCCCTATGAATCCCCTAAAACCCTCATCTGCAGCCTGAGCAGTAGTCGGCATCATCCTCTGGGCAAGCCTGCGTGAGATCAGTCTCCTGGACTGCTTTTTGAACAGCAAGTCCCTGGCTTAAGGCTGAAGGTTCATGAGGGATTTGGGCCCTAGAGGCCGAGGCTGGCCAAGGACCCTTGCCTGCGCCACCGTTTGAAGATTGCCGTAGGCTTTACATGTTACCCCAATTACCTACATGTTTATGCGTTGTAACCCAGTACTTAAGGGGTAATTACTATTAAACTGTAGGTAATTGGGGCTACACGTACATGTTCGAGTGCAGGGGTTTAGAAGGCATATGCTGCCCTTCACTGCATTGAAACACGTGTGATTATGCGGCTGTTGCATCTATGAGTCCTCCTCCAAGGGCACTGGGTAAGATATTGGCAATTGCCGGCAGTGACAACGGGATGTCGAATTCATGGGCATGGACCTCAATAGGCTTCTTGCACCTGCTGGAGAGGTTACAGGACCTGAACTTGGGCTGATGGGACGAACCGGAAGATCGGACACTACCTACACGCTGGGCAGGTCTGTCGGGTACCTGGTTCCTTGATGCGGCACTGCTGGCCTGAAACCTGGCAGACCTTGCAAATGTACATTGTTGCACAGTGCATTGCCGCAAGCAATTACTTGCAACACGTTCAGTGGAGAAGTCTGGACGTAGGAAGAATCCCACACACGGTGCACAAAGGCAACGCCGGACACAAAAGCTGGCTTAGGTCCAGCAGGCTAATAGCTTGCATGGGCTGCAGCCTGAAACGCAAGGCATTTCTTAAAGCGCATGCTTGGACTGCCTCAGGTGCAGCAATGGCACAGACTACTCTTGGAAGGAAGGAGGCATGGGCACATGCATTTGCTGTTTTTCCAACAGGTTTCAGAACACTGCCCAGTCCTTGCTCGCGCCCAAGAGGACACGTGACACTGGCGTGGCCAAGAGACCCGAAGGTTGACCATGAATCCCAGATGCTTTTTAGGGTTTAGGGTTTAGGGTTTATAGGGTTTAGGCTCAGGCCCAATGGAACTTTAGCCATCCCCGATGCGAAGTCTAGGAGCATTTCATCAAAGAGTAGATCTTGGCCAGTCAGCTCCTGTATCACACTGAAACAACCAGCACCATGCGTGCGAGAAGTCCTTAAAGGGTGTTGCCCAAACAACCCTGAAGGGCTTCGGCTTCTAGATTGCGCATGCAGCTCCAAGCGAAACTGGCTGCAACACGCGCGTTGATCGCCAGGCTGTGCTGATATCAGGGATGCATATTCATTGGAGACGCCACCTGCTACCTGGATGCTCCGTTGGAATTACTTCATGCCTTCTGGCCCCACTTACACAATGTGTGTAGCTGTGACCTACAGCTTCGGCAGGAGCATAGCACATTTGTGGGCACAACCTGGCAGTTCGGCTGCAGAGGAGTGGGAGACATCAGTATGGCGTCGCTGGCCATAATTCCCCCTAAATGGGTTGCTGCCTCGCTCGAGACTGGCAGGGCCTGCCTGCATGTAGCAGAGCCCTTGAAGCCTTCCCTCGCCTGTCGGTTTGCCCCGGCGACTGGCGGCTGCGCAAGTTTGCGCAGGGGCTCATCAGCGGCCGGAAGCTGAAGTAGGAAGAACCTGCTGCTGCTTCGAAGTACTTATATAATAGCTTTCACAGTCGTTTCCATCCCCATATATGCCCCTAGTAGGTTTCCATTCTCTCTTCCATTCCCCCACACACCCCATGTAAGCTTATACCGCAAAACCAATTCACGCGGCTTAGCCATGGCCAGCAGCTTTCGTAAAGGCCTCATCCTCTACCTTGGAACGCTCTTCCTTGTTAGGTTCCAAGGTTTAAGGTTTAGACCCGCCTCCTACCCTCCATGAGAGTTTAAGCACCCATTGTTAGGGGCCTTATATTCCCAATAAAGGGTACCTGGCACTTAACAAGCCTTATGACAGAGTCCTCCCTGCCCTGCACGACATGGACTGAGCTTAACCCCGCCAGAGCTGCTAAGCTGGACTCCGCAGGTGTAGACTTCTGGGCATGTGTTCAAACAAGCGCCCGTCTGTAGATGCCCTTTTGGTAAAACAAGGGTCCCTCGCGTTGGTACGGAGTTTGTGCCCTAGCTCGAGCGCTTTACAGAGCAAATGCTCGCCTTAGTTGAGCTACGTGTTGAGCTATGTGTCCAATAGTCACAGCTTCTCTGCGTTGCAGCTCTGTGCGCCAGCTCGCAAAAGCAGCATCTGAAAAATGCAGGCCTGCGAAGCAATCTTTGCGGCCATTGGTAGAGCAAGGCCATGGGAAATTAGTGGCTTCAAGTGGGACAAGGTCTGGAGCCCTGCGGGTGTACACCGGAGCGCTTAAGACCTCTGGTGGTGTGCTCGCACATGCCTTTGCTGCTGTATAGTCAAGCGAATCAGCAGCAATGCCTTGGGGGGAGCCAGAATCAAAGGCTCATGCATACTGACTTTTATGACAAGCTGATTGACTCTGGCAAGTTGATCCTGCCCTTTGTCACTCTGCACCTGCGCACCCCCCCTCCCTGAGAAAGGAGTAGGCTTGCTATGACACATAGGCTGAAATCCTTTCGAGGCTGCGTCAGGCATCAAGGACAGCAGAACTGAAGCAGCCTCTGCTCAAGCATGGTGTGCGGCTGCTTTCCTTTTCAGCACCCGCGGCCGCCGCAGCAGATTCGAAAGAGTCCTGGGCTAAGTCACTTGACGTGAGCTGTCTGGTGACTCTGCGGCGTTGGGCGCTGGCTCTGCAGCGAGGTGCCCCTCAAACCATAAATGCCGGGCTTCAGGGTAGGAAGTCCACGGCTTTGGGCCTAGGGCTTACAAAGCCTTACTGCTTGCGCTGCAGCTGCGTAGCAAATGGCCTACAGCTGAGAAGGGCTGCCAACACCTCCCGTCAGGGCACAGCTTCAGGGTTCAGATATGGCCGAGCCTTGGATGTTGGACTTCCTGGATCTAGGGTTTAGGGTTTAGGATTTAAGGTTTAGGGTTTAAGGTTTAGGGTGTAGAATTTGGGATAAGCTCAAGGCCTGACAGAAGAGGCAATACACATCCATGATAAAGTAGTACATCTAAGCCTGTGCAGCATCCGCTGGCGACCTCCTCATGCCACTTCGTCAGAATCTGACATAATTCCCCTTGCTTCCCGTTACAGAAGGCATGTACGGATGCGCGAAGACAGGCTCGGAATCCCCTGAAGGCGCTATTTGGGGCTGACTCGCATCCCTAGGGTTTAGGGTTTAGGGTTTAGGATCTTTCGAGGGTATGTTGAAGGAAGTTGAAGTGGACATAGCATCCTTGAAAGGAGCCTCAATGCCTTCGGAAGAAAGGCCTCGCACAAAATCGGCCCAGCAGTTTGATGGAGCTTTCTGGGACTCACGCCCATCTGCCCGAACTGAGCAACATGTTCTGCAGGTCATCCCCAAAAAAGGGGCACGCCTAAAAACCAGAAAGTCCCTTTGTGGCATTCTAACTTTCAGACGCCTATCATCATACAGGGGAGAATGCACGGAAACCCAATGCCTTCGGCCAAGCCTCCAGCAACTTTTAGAAACTTTGACTTGAGGCTGCGCATCAGTGGGGATGGCATGGACCTTAGGTTTCAGGAGCTGAGGCTTTCGAGGCGCCCAGCGGAAGCTGAGGTCCTGTTTGCTGGGCAGCCGGGCCCCGACCTGTTGCCCCAGAAGGTGAGTTGGTGTTGTAATCATCCAAGCAAGCCTGCTGGCAGTCTCCCTCATGGGCAGGAGTTCCCACTGCAAGCCAGGCATCTGGAAGTGGCAAGCTGTTGGGCAACCTGCGAACTTCCCTACACTTCGGCAACCTTCAGAAGTGTGCGTTTCTGATGATTCAGACTGCTGTGGCTTCTATGCTCGCTGCTCAGAGCAGCGCTGATGGCCCCACATTCGAAGGGGGGTTCCAAGCATTGGCTCGGGCTCCAGCCTATGGAAACAACTTTGCCTTTATGCGTGCGTAGCAGCTCGGGGCACCGACCTCTTGCAAGCGCGACGGTCACTGAAGCGGGCGCTCCAGTCCCAAGGAGTTTCCATCCCATCTGGGAAGGTGTCGGAGCCATCTGCCCCTCTCCCGCTTATGCACAAGGAATCTGGACAGCCCGCTCCGCTCAACGGCTTGTCGCCGAAGAGTTCCCCCAGCTTGCCCGACATCTTGGGATTCGGTCTGGGATGCTGCATTTTCTGTGAAGTGCCCTAGATTGTTACCATGGTACTCTACCCTTACAGCGCCAGCACACAGATCCTCCAAGACTTGCTCCAGGAGGTCCAGAAGTGTCCCGACCGAGACCAAAGTGCAACCCCTCCCAGGCTTCCGCGCTGTTCTGTGACGTGAGCTTGCAGCGATAGAATCATAATCCTTGCCTTCATCTGTGTAATCTGCTCTGGAGGAGCGTCCAAACGATTTATTTCCTGATTCTGTGTTCCAAACCGTTTGGCTGAACCCTCGCCTTCTCCACATCATCCCCCTGCCGCCTGAACCACTCTCTTTCTGATTCAACCCCACAACAGGGACAATCAAATTTAGCTGTGCAGCCTTCTTAGCTTCACAGGATCTATGAAACCTTTGCTCAAAGGCTGAAAGGGTTCAAATGCATGCCTGAACATGAGGATTCCAGTGCACAACCCCACATCTAAGATTGCAATCTTTGCTGACGTCCGCAGCCCGACCAACGCTTCGGCACAGGGTGCATTTTCCAGGCCGCTTCTTGTGCTCTACTTGGGAGTTCCACCAAATAGCTGGACCCCAATATATTATAGTCCTTATTATAGGGACACCGTAGTGGTACCCCTAATATAGAAAAACTTCCACTTGTGCAGTAGATACCTATGAAGCCATGCTGGGACGCTGGGACCCCATGGGTCTCAGGGCTCCGGGCTTGTGTTTGCAGTTCTGAAGGAGGGCAGGGGTAGATTACACAGGAAAATTCTGTCGCATGTCAACGTGCCGAGGGCTGTACCGCACAACCTTGCCGGCAGGGGTTCCAATAACAATCTCAAGACTCAAGACATCAAAGGCTTGGCCAGGGGGAGTTCTCTCCGCTGCACCCGTGCATCGCGTGCTTGGGGAGGTGCGCTCAAGGCACCGAAACGGAAGATGCGGAGAAAGTGCAGGTCGTCGCGGTCCAAAGGCTCCGCATGAAGAAACCTCAGAAAAAGCTCCAAAGAAATTCCTTATCTATCCTTGCCTTGATGGCCTCAGAGTACAATCGCGGGCTCGTGCGCACCAAGCTCTTCCTTCCTATCCACAAGGCCCAAGAAACTGACATGACTGGCGTTCAGCCGTCATCTAAATTCCGCACATGCCCCTTACCTGTAATAACACGACTAAAGCTGGTGAAAGCTGCAAAAACCGGGCAGTCTCCGGGTCCGCACTTATCAGGCTGGCTGTTGGGCAGCGGCAATCTGGGAGCGCTATCAGACAAGCAGTCAAGGCCAACAACATCAGAAGCCCCGTCCAGCAAAGCTGGGAAAGAACACATGCAAAATTGGCAAGCCATTTTCAGGGGCTCCTCATGCTGAAAAGTGTAGCCCCAAAAAGCGGAAGACTCACAACAGGGCAAGTCCACCGCAATCCAACATGGACCAGAGTGCCTATCGCTCATGAGTGGTTAGGCTTGCTGGATGGAGGTTTGCTGCCGGGTCCATCCCCTTCTCGGTGCTGAGGTAACTTAGACCAAGGAGTCTACAGTCTCCCTCTTGATCTAGGCTAGCAAGCATCTGAGAAGAGACAAGGCTACTACTTCTTTTCTCTGATGACGAGGCCTTGCCCCAAACGTTGAATTCCTACTGGAGCACGGGACAGGTTTTGGTGAAAGCCTCGCTGGGCATGCCGGCATATGTCAGAACTGGCAGCGCGTGTAAAATTTTGACATTTTTGTGTGCTCCTCACGGTGCTGCTACGATAAAGGCCAACAGACTTCAGTTGCAGGTGCCTCGGTACACTGATGTCTGCTGGAATCAAGCTCTCGAACTGCCACTGCTTAACAGAGGTGGCTTGCTCCTACACTCCCCAAGATTTGGAGACAGGGGCCATTATTCGGAGACATCCTGAGGCAGCAGGGAAGCAGAGAAGGCATGTGGAGCCTGGAGGGAACTTTAGCAGACAGAAGATGCCGAAGGAACCACATCAAGGGCGATGCGTTCAAGATATTGGCTAGATGCAGGACTCAATTGGTATACTCATGGCCTACTTCATTACATCCTGGGCTTCTTGGTGGCAAGCCCAACTGTCATCTCAGCTATCTGAAGGTACTAAAACAACAGTCATTGCCACTAAGCTGCGCCATGCTAGGCCTTGGATGTTTCGCGCAAGAGCCATGCCTGGAGTAGACTTGCCAGGACATGGGGCTACGACGCGGTTTCCCTGAAGTTTGACAAGTACTTCGGGCGTTTGGTGCAGGGCAAGGACCTCGCAACATGGGGGAAAAAAGAATTTGATCCCGGGCACATCTGCCCTTCCTACCTCTTTGGCGGAAAAGGCTCACAGTCGCATCAGCCCGTTGCTGTCATTTTGGGAAGCCACCTCATGCCAAATCTTGGCTGAAG
Organism: Symbiodinium pilosum; assembly: GCA_905231905.1. Lineage (NCBI taxonomy): Eukaryota > Dinophyceae > Suessiales > Symbiodiniaceae > Symbiodinium > Symbiodinium pilosum. The sequence goes on from CAJNIZ010007153.1 coordinate 16,148, forward strand.
AAAGTGGGGGGCGAAACTGCTGCTCGAGGTTTGGCAGCTGTACCTCAGATGCCAGGGGAGTCATTCAAGAGTGTTGGGTCTAGCAGGTTGCATGAGTGTGTGGAAGGAAGTGTCTTCTGGATCTCTCCATATGCAGCCTGGGAAGTTATATGGCTATAGCCCCTGAACCCTGAACCCTAAACCCCCTGAAGCCTAAACTCTAAACCTAAACCCTGCACCCCTTGAGCCCTAAACCTCCTAGACCCTAAACGGTTTAGGGTTTAGGGTTTAGGGTTTAGGGTTTAGGGTCCTAAACCCCCCAAACCCTAAACCCTAAACCCTACCTAGGGCATCCAAAACCTGAAGAAGACCAGGTTAAATGTACAAAGCCCAGTCTTTGGAACGTGCAGCGAGTTACTGCAGCGGCAGA
>CAJNIZ010007155.1:0-16556 GCA_905231905.1 Symbiodinium pilosum
GGCCCATCAGTCTGCTACTCACATCAAAGGATATTGTTGACGAGAGGGCGATTGCTCACTGTGCGTACATCCCCTACAGGCCCCCTATCTTGAGAAGCACCCACTTCGCGCTCTCTGAGAAGCATGTGTCTTCTGCCGCTGCAATAGTCAATGGAGAATATACCGTTTAGGATTCAGTGTAGGAGCCTTGAATTTGGCGTGTGCCAGCCACATGCTGAGCACCACGGCTTGAAGATGAAGAGCCGTAGGGTACTGTATACGACATCGTGGCAGGGTGACTGTTCACAGAGCAGCAGGGTGCTCACAGTTCTGTACCGAGTTGGGCGTATGGGTCCATGACCCTGTTATGCTGCTGGCCTACTTGGCTTCTGCAGGCCACCCGGCCTTAGGAAATTTGGAAGTCCACAGACAGCGACGACCATGTTTTCAGTCACACATCTAGCATCCAGTCCCAGCCAGACGATGACGAAGTGACACCCAAAGTGTCACGGTCTGTTGAAGTACGGAATGTTGCTGCATGGCCCAGCTGCTTCTGGTGCAAGTGGCTCGTCCAGTTCTGTGGATGAGCTCCAAGCCCCGGAGATCGCCCGATCTGCGTGTTGCAGCAGGTCAAGGCTGGTCATTGTTAGCAGCCTGCCGCCGATTCCTGCAGCAACGGATGACATCGACTGCAGCACCATCAATAGCTCCTTTGGTGTCGCGGCAGCTACGCCGCTACCTTTCTGGTCATTCCAAAGTGCAGTGGCTGAATCTCTGGGTTGCGCCTGGCGCTCCTATGAGTGGTTTTCTGTCATCCAGTTCGCTGACACGCCTGCCAACAATCACCTCTATTGCCAGACCTGAGTCCCTGAACCAGGGCGTTCCTCAGTGGCACCCGGGTGCTCTGAGTGGTCACGCTCAGCAGTATGCCAGGTGCCCGGTGCTCTCAGAGGTCGGCGTTGATGCCGACGGCTTCCTTTCAGCAAATTACAGGCCACTACGAATGTGTGCTCCGTAGAGGAGCAAAAGTATGCTTCTTGCTTCTGCCGACCGAAATGTCATGAAAGAGATGCGGGTCGGGCTTTGTTGATCTCGTCCCCTGATATTGTCATGCCACCGTGTGCTTGGGTTTCAGGCTTGAAGCCTTCCTTTGACTGTCCCTAGCATAGGTGCAGGCATGCTCCCATTTTCCCTCATGCCGTTGAATTCGCGTGGAAGAGTCCTCCGCCAGGATTTGTGAATGTGATTCCCCGGTTTCCAGCCGAGCTTGGCGTGACCTGCAGTGTCTTCATACTCCTCCGCCAGCCCACAGCACGATAGCGGGGTCGGAAATCAAATTTCGCTAAACTATGCAAAGCTGGTTTGGTGGAGGGTCTCGGGGGCTGTCAATTAGCTTTCCCTTGCCGGAGATCCATTCCGGATTTGGCAAGAGTTTTCTCTATTCCGTACCCATTTTGTTTTTCCGGCCAGCCGAAAGTTCACCCTATTTAGCGTGAAAGTTTCAGGTCTCAGGAGTCTTTGCTGCAGGCTACTGCAGGTCTTTGTAAATGCGTGCTATGGGGTGCATATACAGCCAAGTGCATGAGACAATGGCGGCAAAGGCGGCCGAATGCATTACGGGCGTGTTGGCTCCAATGCTCCCAAGCTGTATGTGGAATGGTGGGCATTTTGGCGGAACCAACTTCTGGCAAAGTCGTTAAGAGGGCAGGATTCATTCGACGAGCTTGACAAGAGCAACGGGCGCTGAGTTTGCTCTGATGGCATTCACATGTGCTCACAACACTGCTGATTTATCATCAGTCGGTTGCAGCTAAGCCGTGTGTGCAGTGTTGTCTTGCTGCCAGCTCCAACCATCTTGCATGGTCTCCGGAGCAGGCTTGGCAGGCCCTTGTGTTTTTTCACAAGTGCTCACGTGCAGATCCAGTGGCACTACAGCTGTGGGTTCTCGTTTGCCTGGCCCCACATGCAGACTTCAGAGTGCTTGCGAAGAAAGGGGGAGGCTTCGGACACGAGCCGGGCTTTGCTTGAGGGGCGGAATCCTGGCTTCAGAGAGCAAGTGGAGTGTGAGGCCCAATTGAATTGCTGCATGGGCCAACTTGGAGAGCATCATGCAGCAATGCAATGCGGTCTAGAGTGCCTGAGATGCAGAGTTCGTGGGTTCACCGGGATGCTTGGTGAAGGCGAGGCAGTGAGATGCTGAGATGCAGAGTTCGGTCGAGTTGCTGGATTTGCCGTGGGTCAAGTGGGTGGCAAAGGCTTCGGATCCGGGGAGCCCTGCAATCTTTTTGCAGCAGCACCATGCCGTCTGCGCGTTTTCCGCTGGCGTTGAGCAAGATACTGAATGATTCCGGTGGCCACTGGCGAAATGATGTCCTCAATTGCAGTACCAAGTCATGCACAATTCGTCATACAAGAAGATCGGCAAAGGCAGAACTTTGCCGTTTCGGTCTTTCTCGGTATCCTGAGCGTTCCGATTAAGTGCACCTTGCCCATGAGCGATACTGTTTTTTGTTTCCAGTGGCGTTTTAAAGTCTTGAGATGTGGCCTCCTGTGCCTGATTGGTTCTCAGCAGTCAAGCTTTGGGAGTCTTTCCCACAACAGTGCTTTCGCTGCGAACGTGTGTAAGGGTGCAAGATCATTCGGAAAACTAGCAGACTCCAGGATCCCTTTGTGCTCGATGCGCGTTCTACCACTTACACTGATACACCACGTGGACGCAGCGATCAACACTGCCGATAGTTGTCTGCTGCAGAGCAGCAAGGCAATTCCAAGCCGTCTTCTGCAAGTTGCTCTCATGGCTGGCTGGACTTGGAAGATCGCGTGCTTGGCATTTTGAGCGTGTGCTCAGGCTCGGTTGATGTTGGATGCCGCAGGACAACCAAGTAACACAGGGGTTGGCATGCCCTGCAAGCACGGCGGCAACTCTGCAAGTCTGTGACCGGAACAGCACCCTGCCATCACTTGCCTGATGGCTCAAAAACAGCCCTAGAGTTAGTGTACTCAACTCTTGCCCGCCTGCTGAGCCTGCTTCAAATGCTGTGTTACACTACAGAGAAGTGAGAGACCATGCTTCGCAGCATTCGTTGCCCATGTCTCGTTTGTGTTGAGATGAGCTTGGACATGGCACACGTACGATAAAGCCGCGCGAGGTGTGTCGTGCCGAGTCAAGGCGTGCATCTGAAGCAGAGGCCGCAACCAGGCTGGCAGCGCACCGGATGGGCCCAGCTCTTAAAGTTTGGTGCCTTTGCTTGGTGACGCAAGTCTGCTCGCTGGACCTTCTAAAGCTGTTGAGAAAGCTCACACCATGCAAGGCCTTATGTGTTCAAGCCGCACATGAGCTCCTGCTCTTCGAGCTGCCCGGCGTTTTTATGCGCGAGCAAGCCAGCGAGCAAGCTGCAGGTGCTGCCAGTCGCGTGCGTGCGATGCCTGCGTGGGGGTGCTTTTTCCCGGTCCCTCGGGTTAGGGGGAAGCTGTGGCTTTGCAACATCACCAAGTTGCACGGCATATGACCGACCGGCGGTGCATCGCCCGCTATTGGTCAGTTTCTTGGGCAAAGCCGCAGACAGGTTTGAGGCCGCATCAGGTGCCTCCAGTCCGGTTTCAGATGGTGAGTTCAGGCTTGATCTTTGCAAACCTCGCGAGCTGAATGTTGAAGGTGTTTTCGGGTTTACCCCTTCTGAGGCTGCATCTCTGAGTGGTACGGCCGTGGTGAGCACGCGCAGCTTGCCCCTGCCCCTGGAAGCAGAAGTCGAAGAGATCCGGTGCGTTGTCCGTTCTATCTGCTCATGACTGTTCTCGGGACTGTGACAGGTAGACTCTGTCCAAATGACTCCAGCGCGTGCTCAACTGTCGGCACTCCCAGCTATTAGGTAGCATGTTCGCACCAATGCAGTGAGCGAGAGACCGAGTTCAGGCTTTGCAGATTTGCTGAGCGCAATGTCTAGAGTTTTGAAGGCTTCAGCTTAGCCAGTGGAATCCTCCAACTCTCCGACGCACCCCAGCCCACTGCAGCTCACAAAACGGGCCTGTGATGAGTGGACCCCAGGGGTGCAGGGACTCACGGATGGTGTTGTCTGTCGTAGACTGCTTAGCACACACATTCAAAGAGTGGCGGCATTGTTTTGCGGGCAGAACGATTCCCAAACTTGTCAAATTTGCGTGCTGCTTGCTCTGCTGGAATCCTTGAATCAACGCATGGTGTGTCCATAAGTCAGGTTGCTGATGTCAATGGCTGCCCCTCGCCTACCGCCCATTTCGCAGAGGACGAAAGTCAAGCTACGCAGACGTCAAGAGCTGCATGTTTCACCAGAGTCGCAGCCTTGGGAGAAAGTCACGGCAAGCCCAGGTCTTGCAGTGTGGAGATTGAAAAGCACTCCCTGCTAGCTGTATCTCCTGCAGCTCTCCAACATCCTTCAGTCGCAGGCATGGGACATGGGCACAACATCTACCTATTCTCGAGCTTTCCCATGCGCTTCTTGCTGCGCCTATTGCAGGAAAGCTCAGCAGTTTCTAAACAAATCAGTCAGCCTCAGTCGAATGCATGCAACACTCATGGACAAGCCGCATCAGACGCCCGGCTGTTCAGATCCAGTGCGTTGCATGTTTGGTCTGCTCAAGAACCCAAAAAATTAAGGCTGCAGAGGCTGCAAGAGGCATCCTTGCCGTGTTGGTGTGAAGACCTGAAGCCCGGAGCTGGAGAGGCGGGCGCAAGAGCTAGCAAAGTCTCGAGACACAGGGAACTTGATTCATCTTACCTGCATAGATGAGGCGCCACCCCGCTTCCCTACCCTTCTTTTGAAAGAAGATGACGTGTAGCCAAATCCAGGCCAATCCCTTTCATTCCATGCTCCGTTCCAAACCTGTTCCATACTTCTTCCAGGCAGTTGTATACACATCTTGGGAAGGCAGCACTCATGCCATGCTACCTGCATCTTCTGTAAAAAGCCGATTTCAAAACAGCAAACTTTGTCGGCTTCAGGCCAGGTTCCAGAGGTTTCCGTGAGCTCCTGAGGGGCCCCTCTGTTGGATGACCCCTGCACAGAGGTTTAATTTGGCGGTGCTCCTATGAGCTCCTGGCAGTGAGTCAGTCGCAGTCAAGGCGGTGTTCTGCAGTGTAGGCCCTTTCAAGAGGCTTGTTTGAGGTTTCTTGCAAGAGAGCAGTGTCCTTGAGAGGCAGGGTCCTTGCGTCACAGAGCAAGTGCATTCTGCGGCAGAACTGGCCCGTTGTGAGGGCAGGATTAGGGCTTTCTAGCCTTCCAAGCTCGAGGCCTCAGAAAGCGATGCACAGTGAGCGCCTGTCGACGGCAATGGCCAGGTAGCGTTTTTGTGTCACGAATTGCATCCTAGAAAACTGGCTCAGCTTCCAGAGATGCCTTCAGTACTTCGGAAGCGTCCTCTTGTTCGATGCAGGTTCGCTCTGCTCAAGACGCGGTGCCAAGCGTCTCAGCAGTGTAGCATAGCACGGAAGGCCTCAGGACACGCAATGCCTGGAGTTGCAAGCTACTGCTCCGGCTCAAGTGCTCATTGCAGCCTCAGGTCTGCGACCCTGGTGCTTGATCCGCAGTGCTGGTTGAGAAGATATGGCATGAAGCTCGCTTACAAGGCTGATGAGACCTGTTGCGGTGCAAAGCACACCACATTGAAGGTGCTAATGGTCGCATGTCAAGTAGCCAGCTGTCCCAGCCAAGCCGGATTCAGCAGTGTCCACGTCTCGCCAGCACATCGCGTCAGGGATGCCCTGCTGGCGCCGTACGGCTGTGCAGATCACGTGTGCTGAATTGGGCCTGTGTGGGTTGGTTCACATATTGCCGCATTGCTGGTTCTGGAACCGCAGTTCGCCAACATCGATAAGTCCCGCACACTGCAGGGTCTGTCGGAAGTCTGTTTGAAGTGTGTTGTTTCCCTGTGCCATGCCGTGAGACCGTGGCAGCTCTTGTTTCTTGACCCCACCATTGGTACGAGTTAAGCCTGCTTGCCTCTCCGACGTGCTTTCAACAAGGTAGCCTGACAGCTTAAAGAATCGAGAGCAGGCTTCTTCGATCCTGCTTTTCAAAGGTTTTGCTCACGTTCACCTGGCACAGCAGGCTCCATCCAGCTTAAGGACGACTGGTGCAGCATGTGCCATCGCTTCATGGACTGCAGCAGAGAGAGCAGTTTGGATTGAAGCAATGTTGCGTGTTGCATGTGTGCAAAGAGATTCACATTGAGGGCGCATATACTCGCCTGCTAACCAGCAGTAAATCACCCCCAGGCTGCATTCTGCTGCGCCGACATTGCTGCAAGGTGCTCAATTGTCAACCAAGCTGTCCATGGCAGCGGAAGGAATTACTTGCTTATACTTCATCGCTTCATCGGGAAGGGAGGAAAAGGTCTACATAGTGCTCCTACATAATCTCTTTGGAAGAATCCCTGACTGAGTAGACACTCGTTCATTGGCTCAGGCTCGGTGCATGGTGAAAGCCACAGGGAGACCAGAAAGTCACACGCAGCGTTAGGCAAGGCCCGGCAACTCTTACAGTGGAACCCCAAGTGAGGCACCTTGCTCGCGGCCGCATTCAGGTTGCGTAAGCACAAGGCATTGGTATTTGACAGTGTCCAAGTTTCGGAAATGTTGCTCGGCTTCCCACCGGCCCATCCAGCAATCAGGAAGTTTTTGCCGAGCAGCTGAGAATTTGCACAGGCCCTGCTCAGCCTTTGACCTTTGGTTGTTTGATGCACAACTGGCGCTGGCTGATGCATCTCTCAAATCGTTTGCAGGATGCAGGGGCGTAGTCCTCGCTAGAAAAGAGTACATTCCCAACCAGCGAAGCTACGTGACTAGTCGTACGTGATTCAGCGGTTTCCTTGCTCAGCCTTCAACCAGGTTGCTTGTGCGAGTCGAGTTTGTGTGTCACGGGCTTCGCCTCATGTTTCAGCTGTGGAAATCCATCTACAGCTCGCAAGCCAGTGGCCAAGCTTGCGCACAGACTGGCAAAGGCAGCGACTGACTTCGCCTTGGGTGTCTGACGAATTCGTGAAAGGCTGCCCGGCGTTCCCTCGGCGGGTCATTACCATTGGCTTTGCCTTTGCCTTCATAATCATCCCTGACTGGGTAGACGCTCTTTCCTTGGCTCATGCTCGGTGCACGTTGGAAGCCGCAAAAAGACCAGAAAGTCACACGCAGCATTTGGCAAGGTCCAGCAACTCCGTGCCTGCAACTTGGGAAAGTTGGAACCCCAAGTGAGGCACCTTGCTCGCGGCCGCATTCAGGTTGCGTAGTCTTTGCCAGCACAAGGCATGGGTGTTTGACAATGTCCAGGTTTCGGAGATACTGACTGCTCGGCTTTTCGCCAGTCCGTCCTACCAGAGGGTCGAAATGGCGGAAATTCCTGCTCCACTCCAGTTGATGTAGCTGCAACTCGGAGAGCGGGAAGGCCACTCGCTGGCCTCAAGCCACTTTCTCAGCCTTCGAGCCTTGGGTGCTTTATACACAGCTGGCGCTGGGTGATTCAGCTAGCAGCTTTTGACAAGATGCAGAGGCGTAGTTCTTGCCGGAGAAGGGAGCGCAGTCGACCAGTAAAGCTACGTGACGTATCGTGCTCGATATAGCCCTGTCCTAGCTCAACCTTCAACCAAGCCGCCTGCACGAGTCGAGTTCGTGTGTCAGAGTTTTCGGCGCATATTTCAGGCGAGCAGGTCCGGCTGCCTTTGCCAATTGCAGCTTAGGCAAGGTGGGTGCTGTGATCGCAAATGCAGTCCAGCGCTGCAAAGCAGGGTGAGTGTAAGGTGACTGCCGGAGCTTGCAGCGAGCGTGCTGTGGGCGACGCTTGCACGCTGCTTGGAGGGAGCTGCTTGAGCGATGCACCTTGTGCCAGCAGATGTTTTGAATTGGTTGCAGCTAAATCGAGATTGCCTTGTGAGTGGTGTCTCTTCTGTTCCACTTAAGTGGCAGCATCCGCATCTAGACCATGAATCCGCGTAAAGTGCAGACAGTGTGATCCTGGCATCGGCGTGAGCCAAGTTGCAACATCCTCAGAAGGCACTTTGCAGCCTCCACACCCTCGCGTGGCAGCATGTGCCATGAGCGTGAAGCGTTCCGTGTCGGCAATGCTGTTGATCAACCGGCAGATGGTGCTTGACAACGTCACACCACAAGCCAAATAAGGACGGAGCGGGGCGCGCATAGGCTTCGTGGGGACCCTTCGAGGGCCTACGGCTGGAATTTGCTTCGGTGGCGCGCGTAGATGTGGGACGGGTTTTCCTGCAGTTGCACGTGTCCCTGTCCGGTCGAAGTTAAAAGAGGGTGTGCGGATATCGCCATGTTGGCAGTAGCTGAAGAGCTGCAGGACTTGAGCCTAAACATGCCATCCTGCAACTAGTGCCTGCCATCCCTAGGAAAGTTAGAACTGGATTCTACATTTTCGGTTCCTTTGGCAGTGTTTCCACAACATGGCAATTGCTGCGCGTGGTCTCTTGGCAGCCGGCTCTCACCTGAAATGTCCTGCTTCCGTGGCTTGCTGAGGATATGGGGCAAGCTTCAATCTTCTGATCCTATATTTTCGGCTTTCCCTCTGCTTGGCCAGGAGGCTGTTGGCTTTCCGCCAGCCCATCCTGCAAGCAAGGTAGTTTGCCACGGTCGAGCCCTGAAGCACCTGCAGGTGTCGCGTTGGCCCGGCTTTGTGTGCTGCACTGCAGCTGATGTTTCTAGAACTCGGACAGGAGCAGGCAGATTGGATCGCCCTCCGGCCTCCCTTCCCCTTGTCAGCCTTTGATCCTGGGTTATTTGATGTGCAACTGGTTCACGTAACTGGTGACGAGAGGCAGAGAGTCATGCGCATGCCGCTGGCTACAAGGTCGATAGGCGTGGTGCAGGACAAGTGGTGAAGGTAATGTGCCGAAACCTTTGCATACTTTTCTTGCTCAAGTCCTGCGTTCAATGGCACAGCCCATCATGGCTGTCCATCGAACAGCCTGCGACAGTGTATCGTTTTTCAGGGCAGAGGCTGCAGCACTAAAGATCGGCATAGCTTTCCGCCGGCCGTCCTGCCTGAATCACTCACACGCTTTGCTGTTGCTCCACTCCAGTTGATGTAGCTGCAACTTGGAGAGAGGGGGGCAGTGTTACTCGTCGGCCTCGATTTACCTTCTCAGGCTTTGAGCCTTTGTTGCTTGATGCACTGCTGGCGCTGGCTGATTCAGCCAAAAGCTTGTGACACCAGGCAGAGGTGTAGTTCTTGCCAGTAAGGGTGCGCTCTTCGCCAGTTCAGGTTTGTGGCTGGGCGCATCAATTCTTTGGGCTCCCAGGTTCAAACTTAAAGCACGTTGACGTTGCCTGTAAGAGTCGAGGGCTTGCGCCAGAGCTTCAAGACCAGAAACGGTAGGGTGCCCTGTGAGCGCAAAGCCTTGCAAGATTTTTGGCCTCAGAGACCCGTGCATGCTGCTTGGAGGGGGCTGTTCGAGCAGCCACTGGCAGCCAAGACCAGTTCATCCGTGTGTTAAAGTTGTGGTGCTGAACATCTGCTCGACTTTGCGGCAGCCCATCTTGCAAGCAGGTAGCCCATCACAGTCAAGGATCTGAGACACCGCATTTGGATGTATCAGGTCTCGCGCAAACAGATTTCCATGTGCTCAGCTGCATTTGGTTGTGGTTCAAGTCGGAGAGTGGGATTGAGGTCATGCGTGAATGCGGGTGATGCTGGGTGGGCACAGTTAGGACGATTAGGAGCAAATGGCGTGGAAGTCTGCTAGTTCCAGCTTTCCGTGCGCACGACACCTCGCTGGCCGATCGCCGCTGTTGCTTTCGATGGCTCCTGGCATCGGGCAGCTGCAAAAGATGCTTGACGCATGTGAAGTGCACTGGAGGTGAAATAGCTGGGGATGGAAAGTGGCCCTGCTTTTCTTTCAAGTCTGATGTGGCCTTGGGTCTAAGTCACTCCAGACCTGACACGTCTGGTGCATGCTCAGCCTTCACCTTTGCCGCACGAGTGCGAGAGCTCAGAAAACGCAGCTGGCGCAGCTGGTTCGAGGCCGGCACGGAGGATGGCCAGCTTGCGGAACGAGCCGCCACGCTTTTCTGTGGCCACGCCGCCGCCAGGGAAGCCTGCAATCCTGCGCAGAACACGCTAAGACGCCGGCGGGTGTGTTGCAGTGTCGCATCCATGCCCCGAGCATGCTGGCGAAGATGCTGCGTCATGCTGTCATCGCTGTCGACGCGCGTAGCCATCACGTCACCTGCGTCTCGCGGGTGAGCTGTGTGAGCTCTTACAATGATACCGCAGTGGCCCTGCCTCTTTCTGCATCGAACCCGAACTTTCTGCAGTGAGAGTTCCGTGTTCTGGATCATGCTTAGCGCTCAGACTTCAGACATCCAGGCCTTGCATTCTAAGCTCACATCTTGTCTGCTCTCGTTGCAGTTTCAGTGCCCCCCGCCCCCCCTTCTTCGGGAGCTGTGCATTGTGGCGAAAGGGGTCACCTCACGCGATAGTTGTGGAGCGTAAAGGTGGAACAGTACGGAACCGCATGGCCTTGTTTGATGTTGACCGCAATCGACTGACACGGCACCGCCGCCGTCGAAGGCGCAGGCGAGATAGAGTCGGTCTGCGCTTCACTCAGTTAACCAGGCATGCTGAACTCCTGGGCAGCGGCTTTCTGTGCGCAACATCTCTGCACCGTGAGCATTTTGAGCTTGAGGCCCGGCGCTAAACGACATCCGCCTGGCAGCACTACAGAAAGTGTAGACGGCCATCCGGCGATGTCAATACGATGGGAAGGTCAAATGTACTTCGCGGCGCTCACCATGTTTTCAAGATGCCTCACCATCTGCGGCTCGCTGCTTCGCATGTTGGAGATGAGAGCCGCAGATGCCACACCACTGGACGGACCTCAGCGGGTGTGGAGAAAAGGAGAGCTTTCGCACAACGATGCGCATTGTGCGGCAGTCTTCGCACGGACCTGCCCAGCCTAGTCGTTTGCCTTTGGGTTTTGCGCTGTGGCTTTAGATTAGTTTTTGTAAAGTTTCAGCATGCTGTGGATTAGAAGGGGTCAGCCAGGGTTGGTAGCAACCATTCTGGGCTCCTTTTGGGGCTGCCCTGCCTGACGGTCCCTTCAAGATTCAGGAGCAAACCAGGGACGCGATAGACAAAGCAGGGCCCATCCAATTCACAGGGAAATAGCGCCAACAGTAGATGGTATGAACACCACGAACAACAAGAACATAAAAAACCAACAACCATCTTTTGATAATTGTCGCATGCAAAACAGGCAATGTTCTGGAATTCAATGTCTCTGCTGTAAGAAAATGTGTTTGTCAGTAGCTGGGATTCGCAGTTGAAAGTGCCATGAATTTATGTCACGCAAAAGTTAAAACACAACTCTGTAGCACATGTTTCTGATGGCGATGGCGATGTGCAGAATCAGGCCCAAGCTCGCAATTTTTCTGTGGCTGGATCTTAAATTAAGTTACTAATATTGGGTATATATAGTAAATAATAGGGTTTCCCCAATAGGGTTTAGGGTTTAGGGTTTAGGACTTCACCAAGAGGACGAGACATGCTGACTTGCTTTGCACGCTCGTTGATCGAGTGCCATTGCGCTTGTGTTTGTGACCCGTGCGCCAGGTACGGACGATGCGCATGGCCATTTTTGGTAGCGGTCATCATGTCGCTCAAGATCAATCTACCAGCCGGGTCAACCGCTTTTGAGCAGCTTTGAAGCACCAGCTGCCATTGCATGCCGCTTGATAGAGTCATCAAGTCTTTGTTTTGTTGTCTTGGGAAAAGATTGAGGTTTTCTGAGAGGTTTACAAACAATATACTATTACTACTATTATTGCTATTATTACTATTATGATTATTGCTACTATTACTACTATCACTACTATTACCAGCATTACTAGTATTACTATTATGACTTTTACTACTCTTACTGGGGCTTGGGAGGGTGTTCAGGTTGAATGCACTTCGCGCTTTTGCTCCGGCCATTTCATGTGGGTCCCCAACCAGGGTTGAGCACAAGACGCCGGAGCTGCATCCCCGGGTTGGACAAAGCTTTAGGTATTGAAAGACTGTGAAAGGTTCAGCAGCAAATATTCGTTTCATGGAGCCCTGCTTTTCTTGGACTTTACAACTCTAGATCACCAGCATGAAGATGTAGTATGCGGGCTCCAAGATATTTCAAGCCTCTGAAGCACACTTGGATTGGATGCATCGCGGCAAGCCAAGGTTATGACGGACGTGTTCAGATGACGTACGTGCCTGACGCGAAGTCTGAAGCACGTGCGTTCCAACCAGGGAGCCAGGTGCTGCAATTCTTGAGGAACATGCTTTCAGCTGACTGTTGCAGCGTGCAGCTTGCAAAGCCCTGCAGGCTGTTCCAGCCGGATTTCAGTTTGCGTTGTGCAGTTTTCGTTTGGCACTGGTCCGGTCTGCTGGGTTCAAGGAGAGTGCCGTCTCAGCCTGTGCCAGGGCCTCACGTTTGCATAGGGAGAAGGCACTCTGACCTTCGAGGGCTCTCCCTTACTGTCAGTTTGGCTCATGGAAATGTACGGGAGTCCTACAGGGGTTTTTATTGGGGATATACGAGTTCAGGAGTTTAGACTATGGATCACATGTTCAGCCCCATCTTAAAGAACAAATACGTGTTATGGTGAAGCATGATAGCAAAAGTCATGGCAATGGAAGTTGCAATACCGCGAAGTGGCAGAAGACTACTTTTCACAATTCGGCACAACAAAAGAAGAATCCTTGGTAATAAGCCGCCTCACTACTATGATCCTTGTCGGATCTTTCGACTTGACACGCAGACAGACGTAGGCAAAGTCAAAGTTGTTGCGGCCAGTGCAAGCAGAGGCAAAAGCAATCCCTCCCAGAGGGATGTAGGCCTAAGCTCACACTGCAAGGCTTCTTGCTTCCAGCAGGCGGCCCGTCGGCGCTTTTTTGATTTGAGACAGGGCGCGGGTTCTGGAGCTAAAGTTGGGTTCCGCGTGTTTGGGCTGGTTGACGATCTTTCGTGACATCTGGCCGCTGTACCCCTCTCAGCGCAACTCCTGCCAGGCAAAATGCCGTTGCGCGATAGTCTATTCTCTAGTATCCCCCTTGTTAGCCCCCTTAAGGCTCCCCCATACAATCCCATTTAAGGAGTTCAGGCTACAGTTCATGGAGTTGCATTTGATTATCATTAACCTCCGTGCTGCGGAGGTCATGCAAGGTTTTAGGGCAAATGGCGTAACCACTGATACGCAAAACCCTTCATCACCTTGGTGTACTGGCTTAACTATGCCATAATTGCCAAGGTATACGGTTTGGGGTCGGATGCAGCATGTTTAGTCTCCACAATAGCTCTCCAGCCTTCGCGGGCCATCCACAGATCCTTTTGAGTGCAGCTATTCGTTTGGTCTTCCTCTGCTCCCCCCCAACTCCAACATCCAGAACAACGCAGCCTTGAGCAAGAGCCCCGGCAGCACGAGACAGGATGCTTCAGCACGCCGCAGCTGTCGCCATCACGCATGTCTGCGGCACCTAGGGGCTTAGGTTTTGGTTCTGCCAGTCTCTTCTCTTCCAAGGATGTTGTGTACAAAATCGATTTGACCTCTGAGCAGCTTTCGTTTGCCACATGTGCAGCCAGTCGGTCAGCAGTGCTGCACGGAATTGTCGCGGCATGCTGCCTTGATTTTAACACTTGCTGCGTTTCAACCAGTGCTGTGCGAATCATTGTGGCTGGCCGCGCGAGCCACCGCAGCACAAGATAGGATGTTCAGTCACGCCGCAACTGTCGCCACTCCTATAATTACAATGTCCTGGGAGAAAGGAGTATGTTGAGCAAGACTGAGCAGTCTGCTGCACGGGCTACCTTGGTTTTGAGACCTGCCCGTGGCTTCTAGGTGCATCATCTGTTTCAACGAATGCTGTGCCGTCAGTTGCACTGTTAGTTGCTTCTGGGGCCTTCATTTGTCTGTCGGGGGCGGAGCTAGATGGGGCCCGGTGTCCTTCCTGGTCTTGGCCTAGCAGTTGCCTCGCTGCCCGCCCCCGAAGGTCGCCAACTCGTGCTTTTTGCCCATCAGTTTGCTTCCAAGATCGGAGCAAGTTGTTGAGAAGAGGGTGGTTAAGACTCTCTAGGTTTTGACCATTGCCCATGGAGTCGATGATTATCAATGACCTGCCAGCTGTCACAGCAAAGCACAAGAACCTCCAACAGCCAGGTTCTCCCTTGGTCACACGATGTCTGCACTCAAAAGGTCGGGGTCCATCGGCACTTGACCACGAAGCAGCCTGTGTCATGATGCAGTGTGGATTTGTCTTCAAAGGCATTCGAGGCCTGAATCTAGTCTTCCTCCGCTGTCCTCTAAACGTCCAACATTCGGAGCAATGCAACTGGCAGCACGAGTCACTGTGACACAAAGATGTGTAGCCACGCCGCAACCATCTTGAGAGAAAAGGAGTCTCTTGAGCGCTGCTTCTGCAGGACCCGTTGTCCTAGGAGCAGCAAAATGCATCACTTCGGACAAAGCCCGTGCCCCAACAGATCGCCCAGCCTGCACCATAGCTTGACTTCCCAAGCCCCTCTATGTATCCTACTATGCCTAACCAATGATCCACGCTTCCTATCCATCAGTTTGCGCAGCATTGTTCTGAGAGTGTGGATCTCATTAGCTTGCAGAAGCCTACGTAAAACCTGGATCCAGAGTTGGGAAAGGGCCATTTCAACAAGCTCTATCTTTGTCTCTGCTGCAGCCAAGCCTGGGCATTTACCCTCTTTATTAAAAGGTCCGTGGGAGGCGGGGTCAGTGTGGGTCTGTCCCATTTTCTATTGGGTCCGGGCATATTTCTGGGACAGAAAGGGGGGTTCCAGAAATAGGTCCGAAAAAGCATGTTTCTGGATGCCAAGCGAAACTGAAGCCTAAAACGTGTTACATGGCAGCGCTGCGATCTGCTGAGACAGTGTTCCCAACCCCCCTAATATGTGTTTTTCCTGAAGCAGCTTTAGATTTTTTCTGATGGCGGTCTCCTACTTCCCCACCCCCACCCTCGCTAAACAGGGTGAGTCTTGAGCCTCTTGCGTTGATGTTCACATCGAGGAACCAAGGACATTACGTACGCGAGGCTGAAGAGATGGCCTCGAAATCCATTGGGCTCTGCCCGCAGGGCTCGAGTCGCCGCGGTGTGGATCTCTCATGCAGGTTGTGGCCTGGCAGCATTTAAACGTCATCACAGCAAACCCATGTTCGGCAATGACTCCCAGCGCGCAGATTGGCAGACCTTGCACGCGAACGCTCAGTGAGGATTGGCCATGCGCGCCGAAGCCTGTGCAACCAGATTTGAGGCTGCGCTGTCGTTGGTTTTGGGATCCTGGATCGGATAAAGTCCAAGCCTCTCCAGTGGTCCTGCCATGCCGAAACAATGATCCATGATTCCTGTTTATCGGTGTGCGCGGCATTGCTCCAAGGCAAGTTCAGAGCTTCATTTCAAGTGTTCTTTTCGGTGGATGAATGCTTCCTTCAGCCAGCAAGGCGAGGTTTGGTTGGAGCTCCCCGTTTAAAGGTTTAGGTTTTGGGGTTTAGGGCTTAGATAGAATGGATTACGAATGTGGGAGTACACAAGCGGTTTGGGTCAGCCACCAAGTCTTGTTCAGCGGGCTTGAGCGCGAACATGGCTCAGTGGATCGTGGAAGTTGTAGTCTACAGTTTCTGCATCCACCACTTTCTAAGCTCGGGGCAACGCTGCGCCAACCTAAACACCAAACCCTAAACCCCCGGGGCCTTCAGTGTTTGTCGTTGTCCCGGAAACCCTGGGACCTCAACCTTCCTCAGATGGCCAAGGAGCCTGCTACCAGCATCGAAACATATTTAACATTGTTGACAGGCGGGCGACTGAGAAAGGTGCGCATCCCCTACAGGCCTCCTGTGTTAAGAAGCACCCACTTCGCTCGCTCTGAGAGGCAAGAGGGAATAGGAAGAATGTAGTATTTAGGGTTTAGGGTAGGGAATGGGCTCCTTTGGTCAGAACCCCCCAGGGCTGGTCTGTACTAAGACTGTTCTGCACCACGCGATCTCGTGCAATCTCGCGCCATTTCGTGCAACATAACTTGCTCTTGCGTGCGATCACGCGTGATCCCGCGCAATTGTTTGCGCGTATCCTTCCCGGACCGGATTAGCCAGACTGGAATACCTGTCAGCTGCTCTAATGGCCTCTGCATGATAGTTTCCGAAAATAGGGGGACCCCAATATAGACCCTAATATACTAGAGTCCTTATTATGGGGACCCCTAAAAAGGTACCCCTAATTTTGGGAAACTCCCATATAGTTCCCCACAAGGTGCTCGTTTCCATTTCCTTTTCGCGGCGTGCCACTTCTACGCCATCTCGAAAGAGCGAGAGACTCATTGTCCTCTACCCTAAATCCTAAACCCATAAACCCCTAAACCCCTAAACCCCTAAACCCTAAAAACCCTAGGGATTTGGAAGCATCCCCTGTCCATAGCATAGCTTGACTCCACATCCCCAGACATGCCCAGCCTGCCGTGCTTCCCCAACCGCCCGTTTTTCTCATCCAGCGGCTTGAGTTTAAGCTTTGCAGATCTCATGTGGAGATTGTCCTAAATTACTG
>CAJNIZ010007157.1:0-11404 GCA_905231905.1 Symbiodinium pilosum
CAGGGATTTCCAAAAGATTCCCTGGAAAATCTCATTACATAGTTGTTTGCAAAGCCAATGAAAACCCATCATTGCGCACACTTTTTTCTCCGCAGCAAATGATGTCTGGATGAATCGATTCTTGATGATTGACCTGGGCGCAGGCAAAAAGGTTCGCATGAGTAGCTTGTGGCGGCCAGAGATCAGCTAGAGCTGACAATCTTTTCATTCGGGATCGAAGCCAACGAGTTTGCATCGCAAGGGGCCGACTGCACTGCCAACACTTGTGAGATTTCAGTTCAAGTTTTCCTTCTTCTAAATTTTTACGACGGTTGGATTTTATTTTAATAGATAAGCCTAGCTGGGGAAGAGATGTGCGAGCTTGTGCAGCAAAATTGGCCCTGGGATATTGGAAAAGACAGGCCACTGCAGCATGCAGCAAAATTGGCCCTGGGACATTGGAAAAGATAGGCTACTACATAGGCAACGAATGGGTCGTCTGTGCTTTGAGCAGCAGCTGCTTCAGTGAAACGAGACCCACGCCTGTCGGAGATAGGATGCCAGCCTTCAGCTGGAACGACCAACAGATGGCCATGTGTTGGACAGCCATGCAAACCTTGTAAGCATCCACAGCGATAGCCGGCAAATCAACGAGCACCAAGGATTTGCCCTGTGCAACCAGCTTGCCTGAGATTCAATGAAAAGTTCGCCGATAATTATTCCATTAGACTATTCAACAGGCAGGCTCCAAACATGGCTGGAATGCAGAATAAGCTGCTTGGGACTTTCATCTCGGGAAACGGTTCGTAGCCATGGACGCCTGTGGCATTGGTCTTTTTCACCAAGTCTTTGAAGGACATGACCGCTTTTCCAGAAGAGGTGTGCTCGATGACCATAGATGTTGCGAGGATGTCATACGGCACACAAGCATCCGGCAACGTCTGTTCGATTTTGATCAGACGGGCTTGCCCCCACCAGGCTACCAGCGTGTTCTTGGGGAGCTTCCTGTTGACCTCCGCCAAGCAAGCCTCAGGCATTGTGTGCACCACGGCCTCACAAGCCTCTTCAGATAAGCAATATTAATGACTCTACAATTCTGAAATACAACCAAGCGGCAACGCGCATCTCCAGGGCATTGTTTGCCAGAGACACAAGTTTAAATTCGCACGGAGGGTCATCCATGGCACCAATCAAGCGTTCGTTGTTTTCAGAAGCAGGCGCCGGCGCGGGATTTGCCTTTGGGGTTGCCTTTGGCGTCGGTGCCGGGGTCGGTGGTGGGGGCGGCGCTGGGGCCGGGGCCGGATCTGCCTTTGGTGTCGGGGCTGGGGGCACCTGGGCTGGGGGCACCTGGGCTGGCGGAGCGGGCTGTGGAACTCGTTTTGGCGCCTGTGGGGCACTTTTAGGAAAATAGGTGTCCAATCGCGCCTTCCTAAGATAATCGTTAGATGAAATGAGAGAAATGCAACGGTTCAAGGACAAACTGAAAATCGTCGAGCAGCTTGGAGTTCAAATCAAACAACGCCCCGTACGCCACCACAATCTCGCTCTTGCTTGATAGGCCACACAAATTTCTTGTTTTGACTTTGAGCTGAAGGCATCCTGCGCAAGAGAATGACAGTGATAGCTCAATAAATCAAAAAAGCTGAAGTTACCAAGATTGCACCGCAAATGCAGCAGCTCCTGGATTTGGGCCAGCAGCAGGATTGAACACCCATTCTGCATTCGGCGAGCTGCGTGCCCCTTCAAACGAATTCACGAAGCGACTGGCCCCCACAAGCACACTGAAGAACGTGTGTGGTTGTTCGTGAACCATGATCTTGCTGATCTTCATCACCTCAGTCTGTCTATGGCAAACGTTATTCCAAATTGCTTCTGCGTGCTGCGTGCACTTACTCCCCTGAACAAGTCCTCCATCTGACTGATACTGCAACCCAGTGGCTGCATCCCAATGAACTTCACGTCCGGGGGCTTTCAAAAACTCCATAAGCCGTGGCCATGTGGAAAAAAGCAGGCAGCTGGCGTTCAAGATGACCTCGGCTTCGGGGATGGCCTTGTTGGTGAAGAGGCCTTTGCCGCGCGATTCAGTGCTCTGGACAAACAGCTCGTTCTTCCGCAGCTCTTTGTCGAGAAGACCGGAGATTAGGTTGTCCAGATTTGCCGGCACGAAGTCCACCTCATGCAATCATTGAATCTTTGAGGGCTTGAATTCTATATGATAGAAGAAATGAGTCATTTGTATCCTAAGATCTCCAATTCAAAGGCCAAGTTACGCCTGCAAATGCAACTCCCTCTTGCACAGGGACGTCCAAGAACTCCATCCCAACCTGCTCGCTTGGAGCAGCCACTGGCCCGACAATCACCGAAATATCATCGTCCATCAGCCTTTTGCGTGGCTCATTGCTGGCCTTTTTGGATTCCTTTTTCCAAGCATCCTCAAAAAAGTATTGCTCCATGATCTTCACGCCGTGAAGGATACAATGCTCGCGAGGACGGTCAAGAATAACGAAGACATCCTTTATCAGAGAGCAATCTACATAGAAAATCAAAAGATAATCAGGAGAAGACATTCAACAACGACCCTTGCCGAGANNCGCAATCCAAGATGAGGGATGGCTTGTTGAGCTAAAAATCAGAATTTGCGGAACGCCGTAACTACCAAGGATCTCGTCGATGACCTGTTCATAGAAGCCTCAACTGCAGGAAGCAGAGACAGACAAGGTATGCAAACACCCCCACACATCTCATAAAAACCTAAAGGGACATCCAAACCCTTCCAGCAGGGCCAGCAACGAACACAGCGGCTGAATGGCCATAGCTCTATCAAGTAATCTCTGGAGCCGTCATCTGGATGTTCGTGCATCTTTGGGATCTTGTCATCCTCATTGCACTCCTCCTGCGCGTCTGGGTCGTATTTGTATTCCTCTTCGCGGTCGTCTTCTGGCACCTCTGCCTGGAGTTCAGGCTTGTCGTTCTCCAGGGCCTCCTTCTCAGCATCCGATCGCAATGGACAAGTCCTGGACAAACACCGCAGCCGCAGCTGCTCTCTCGCTTCGGCTTTGTGGTGGAGAATGGCCACCTGATAGGGAAGGTCGCAAGCCACCTCCTCAGCTAGACACTGTGTTGCCCTTGCCAACTGATTGTGGCTACATCCCAAAAATTAAGAATATTGAATTACTCTACACTTGCTACGCCTTGAGCCGTGGTGCTTTGGATTGGACTGACACGATGAAGCCAGGATTCCCACGCGCGCTCTGAAGCTTGGAATTGCCGGTCAACAGAAGATTGCAAATCCGATTGCCTTGAAAGAGCAGATTGACCTTTGTGTGCAGCGCGGAAAGGAGATTCAACCTCGAGCAGAGCAGGACGGACGGTTTCACATCATCTCACGTTCCTAATTTTATGGCATTGCAGCGACCTGGCCTGCTACCCACGATGATAGCAATGGCGTACCGTGTAATGTTGTTCTTCTGGAGATGGGCCTTGATGGCTTCCAGATAATCTACGTTCACCTTTACTCGGGATGTTTGGCAATCCACAATGATCCCCAGCTTGCTCCCGGAGACGTAAGCTTTGGCTGCCTGCTCCAAGCCTTCAGCTTGCACTTGATGAACCTTGATGCGATCCGTGATTTTGTGCGCCTCTTGCACAGCGGCCACTTTGACTGGATCTTCCTCCACGACTTCCATCTGGGATTCGATCATAGACAGGTCGATGCCGGACTGGCCATCAGCTTCGATCTCCTCCTCATCATTGGCGTTGCTGGCCCCATTTGCTGCTCCCTCTTCAGAGGCTTGGGCTGGAGGCGCGTTACCAGCCGCCTCACCAGCCTTTGTCTTAAGAAAAAGTTGCCAAAGATCTCGGACTTCCTTACTCAGCCATTCAAGCACATGATTCACCAAGGCAATCTCAATCCAACCCAGGGGACATTACCAAATCGACTAAGTGTCTGGAACGCCAATATCTGAACCGCTTTTACCATGGAGGGGACACCCAGACTGCTGGCAAGACTTCACCTTTTGCAATCCGCCCTTTGTTTTGAGATGTGCCAGAAGTCGCCAAAATGCTGGCGAGCCCGTTGCAATCTGGCCGAATACCTTGGTGGCCTGCACTTGCCACTGATGCACCGCCAAAAGGCTTGCACACAAATCCTTCTTGAAGCTCGTCTCACTCCTCAGATCATGGCTAGCGATGCACCATTTACAACTGTCCAAAACAGTACAAATATGTCATGATATCATGAAGTTTTACCGTCTTCGCAGACACGAAAGGCAACCCACTGGCGCATATGCCGCCCAAGGGCATAGAGTTGCCATCCTCCAGCTCCTGCGACAAGCTGCAGCTAAAACATTTACACTGCCGACGAACGAAGAACTGCACATGTCACCAGCCAAAGGACAGTAGCGCTCATAGTTTTCTCGCAAACCACGCGCTTCAGGCTGCCCCGTGGCCCGTGACAGAGGTTTCAAATTGCGTAAACATGTCAGGGCGATCGCCTGTCGCAAGGCTACAAGATTCAGAGTCCGCAACAAAAATCGGGCTGGGCACAAGGCCCTCACGCACGCTGTGGATGGGCACTGCGTGGCAATGAGAGTGCTCACTTCATCTTCTTGGGCTGCAGATGGGCCGGCCCTGGGTCTGGCCCATAGGGATGAAGAAGCAAACGATATCCGTCCTGCGTGTTACATGTTCTTTTCTATGCCCAGAAAAATGCTATCTAACATCATGAAAGCACCACGTGAGCAAACGCTGCCAGTCCGGAAGATCTTCGGTCCCTTTCGGGGGCAGCGCTGCGAGAATCATTCGAGAGTAACTCAGTAGCGCAGCCTTGCATTGAGGGTCCACTGTTGCATGGCGTTCCTGCAACTCATGGCACCAACGCACGGCCACGCCAAGCTGTCGCGGATAGACCGAAGACTTTGCCAGATCCTCACTCTTGCCCGAGACTTGCCTGGGCCAATGAAAGCATAAGGACAAACCCTGCAACGCAACGCGAGGAAATGTGCTTGTTTTTGCTGCAGCTGAAAGTCTTGCGCCCTCGTTTGCTCACGGATTTTTTGGTGGTAGCGCGGGTGGGTCGTTGTTTGGTGAACTCCCACAGCAACTTGCGCAAATGCCTGAGCATTGGCAGTCCTGGCCAATTGCCACGCAGTTCCACCGCCTTCGAGTACACTGCCCCAAAAGTCCGCAGCCAGATTACTTCTCTAAAATAATGGGAAAGTGCGATGTACTTCTGCAGGCGTGGGTACTGGAAGATATATGAGCCCACCTGAATTGCGGAGCACAACAAAGCACAACCATCTGCTGACCTGCACAGACAATGCAAAGAAGCAATCGTGGCAGATTCACCGGATTTTCCAGAAACCAATAGAGATCCAGCCATAGGCAGAGCGGTATGAGGACCATCGCAATGATGTCCGCAGTGCTGTTTCCCAGCATCACAAATCTTCGGCTGAAGTTGCCGACAGGATTGGCCTTACAAAAGAAACTTAGGACCCGCAAACATCATCACTGCAAGTCAGATGCCCTTTTAGGTCGGCCTTGCATCTGCCGGATGTCTTCGCAGACAAAAAAGGGAGCCAGCTGGCGCACGTCGGTTGAAACGTGATAAGCCCATGAGGCTTCAAAATCACCATCTTCTTGGCCAGCAGGAGCAGGCCCGATGCTTCATGGATGTTATACTGCTTGTCAACGCGACGCTCGAAGTTGAAACCCTTCTCAACACCTGATATGGAAGCTGCACCACCGAAGACATCAATATACTCCAGGAGGGAGGGAACGCCTAGGCTCTGGGCAGAGCGGCCCGCGCGACCTTCAGTGATTCAGGGTACTTGCAACAGCTGGGCTTGAAGCTGCAATCTTGCAGGGCAGGCGCTTTGCACTTGAACATGTCTGCAGTCCAGGCACTTACTGGGTCATTCAGCAGAGGCCAGATTGCCACGAGATGAGCTTGAATCTGCTCCAATGTCAAGGGTAAGCAAAGAATGGGTTCCCCTGCACCTCAGTAGACGAGACAGACACAGCCACCAAACACAAAAACAAACAAAACAAACGTCAGCAAGCCACTGGCAGCCACTCCCTCTGACGGCGCACTGGGAGCAGCCCCTGACGCCACACTAGGATCAGCCTCCATCTCCGTGACCAGGTCTTCCTGGAAATTTGGGAACGCAACCAGGCCAACATCCTAGATGAGAAGAAACCACAATCAGCACACCCAGCCTCGCTTCCGAACATGAGCCCACACCCAGCCTCGCTTTCGAACGCGAGCCCACGATCTGCAAAACAGCCGCAACAATGACCCACAGGATAGGTTCAAGCAAAGGTTGCAGCTAACTACAGTTGACAATTTCCACCTGTCATTGCCGCATCCTCCCTCTCGTTGTCGATGACTACGCCTATGCCTTCAAAGGATTCGCTGCCATTGTCATCCAATGACAATGACAGCATGGACTCAGTGTTGTCCATGGCTCAGCAAGGAAACCTGAGAGCTGCCTTTGCAGCTTGTTGCGTCTCGAGCCCAGGCTAATGAATCAGGGAGTTACTTCTCTGGCCAATTATAAAAACCACAATCACTGTGACAATGGGGCACGCTGTCCTTCTGCACCATGGACAGAGCAACTACGCCGTAGTCGGCCGGTAAGCGCATCCGGCTTCTTGCCCCCTCCGCCATGAGATAAGGGTTATCCCATATGTAGGTTTGCGGAACTTTTCCCCACCTTCGCTGTCCAGCACACATTTCCATTCAAATAAACACACACGCTTGCTTTTCCTGACACCATGAATGGACTGAACTCTATGCTCAACAAAGATTCTGAGCGAGCTTGTCCTTCACCTCAGACGGGAGATTCTTGAAGGCCCGACCCCATTTAGCAATCCGTTGCTTCGCCGATGACCCGAGGATGGTCGTGAGGTGCTGGATCGCCTGATTCACGTCTGCGTCAGGGGTCCTGCGCACCGCCCTGGCAATGACCTCCAGCCTGAAGCATTTCAGATAATACTTTTGAATCCTTATTGATCCGCGAAAAGAGTAAGATGCCTTTCAACAATGACCCAGCAGCTTCTCCTGGATAGAGGTTGTGCGGAACTTCGTGGTCTCCTCGTCGTGGGATGAGGAGTACCACGTAAACCTCTCAAGGATCGGTACCCCCAATAAAGCAATTACAATTTCCTCTGCGTATTAGGATTATAATAGGCAATGGAAATTTCAAAAATATGCTCATATCCAGGGTAGAAACCGGGTGTCGGGATGATCATCCGTAAACCGGACTTTGTCACAGGATAGACCTTGTGTGAAAATATCGAGAAGCTGCGGGTCCCATGGCAATGGCTCCTCATCACCATCAGGCTTCCTGAACCATGATTGGAAAATATTCATTAAACATGGTCATTTTGACTGGTGATGGGATTCCATATGAATCTAATCTGATCTTCAACAATGACCCAGCTTCGACTGCCACTGCTTCAACAGACTCTTCAGAGCTGCCACATAGTGCAAGCCGTCGGCGATGAGGATCAGCCCCTGCATCCATTTATGAGAGCTTCTCAGAATAACAGTCTGACTGACTGAAGTCACAGATTTCCGTTATATTTTAGCCATGATACATTGACATCCAAGAGCAGGGCGGACTTGTCGGCAGCCATGACCAACTTGGGCGCGACGCCACCGTAGGATGTGCCAAGGCCATTGGACCGCATATCAGCAGACATCTCTTCCACCCTTCTCACATCAAGTGGCCGCCATCCCGACGTAACATCGATGGAAATCTCATCAAGCTTGAACTTTGCACTTCCCTCAGTCTTCGGTGGCTGACCGAAGCTGGTCGCCATGCTGCAGCACAGTCTGCTAAGCTACCTCTATGACTGCTTGCTTTGTTGGCAGGAGTGGCCATGCAAGTGCAGCCTCAAGTCAATCACGTTTGGCTGCGTAAGGCAACACAACCTCTCTCATTAAGAAGCTGAAGCAATCCCTCATAAGGGGCAGACGCAGTCAAGGCGTCCTGGACAAGGATGGCCTGGACGGTATTGGGATTGCTGAGTCAAACGAATTTGACACACCAGGCAAGGACTAAGACCAGGGCACCTATGGATTCTTCAGTGCAACGAAAGACCTGGCCAGCTGGTGCTCACCCGACTTTTATATCTGACGGGGCAAGCATGTATAGCGCTGCAACACGGAGCGGACATAAGCAACATGTTGACTATTCGCCTGCTTTGCGAAATTGCTCTTTGTGTGAAACCAGACATGGGCCACAGCATCTCAGTCCTCAGCTGCTAAAACCTCTGCGATGGGATCGTCCGGCACGGTCAACACGGACTGAATCCTGAGCTTTCGAACAATTTTAGAAGTTGCGGTTGACAACGGTGTGATGCACAACCTTACTTGGAATTTCTGCCCAGCAGCAGTGCATCCCGTTGCGATTTCCAGGTCATGCCCTCTGCAGATGAAAGCCAATTGGACATCCGCTCCCTGGCTATGGATCTTATAGCCGGCTTTGCTGCGGATCGGCCCTTGACCTGGTAAGCACTTGCTGCACCTAACATGAACAGACCATGCAACACGCAACTTAAAAAATGGCATTGCAAAGTCGGGCGGCTGCGTGGCTTGGGAGGGATTCGATGTGAAGACGCCCAGATCTCATGCCCACCACTCGGGTCAAGGCAGCACGGGTAGCCGCATCCAGAGTGACCGGTGCATGGATTTCTCGGTGGGCCAAAAGATGAGCATCCAGAGAGCCAAGCACAGTACGCATGTTCTCGGAAATCGGTTCGTTGTTATCAACAAAGTCCGCAGAACACATGCTACCTCTGGCCTCTGATTGCTGGATGCGCAAATCAAGACTGGGGTTGCCAGTCGCATCCTTGCCTGACAATCGGCGCTTGCGCCTTGCGTCCTTCCGAACCAAAGGGTCCTTCACTTCAGCCAGCAGCTCTGTCAACTGATTGACCAATGCCTCGTCTTTTTCTGCGCCGATGGCCTGCTATTTCCAAGCAGCACAGCTGAGTTTCAAGGCTGAATTAGGGGTATGATGCTGCAACTGTCTGGGTGGCAACATGATTGCGTGACACAGCGCTGCAGGCCTCGATGCCAGCAACTCTGATTCGTAAACGTGAAGCTACCCTGCTTGCAGATATTCGGGATTCGCCACATTCAATGGAATGTAATTGGCTGCCTATCCTTTCCGCCACCGACGATGATGGCTGCGAGGCGGAGCAGACTGCAAGAAGATAGGCGCAATGCCAGCAGTGTGTTTCTCGATCAGAGTTTTGCGACTTGTACACGTGCATCGATTTTTCCAAGATGAATGTAGAGATCACATTGCATGGAATGGCCTCACGGCATCAAACATATCTGAGAAAATCCTACCTAAGATAAGTGGGCCTTTAGAAATAATCTTGATTGATGATTAAGTTATTCCCCCAGCCTGGCTATCCATTCTTTCTATGAAGACGAGTCGGCCCTGAAACGGCGGCCGGATCATTTTTGCAAAAGTACCAGGCAGCAGCACTGGATCTCCCGCAGCCAGGCGGATGGCCACCAGTGACCTGATTGCAGACCAATGGCACTTAAAATTTCTTCTTGAGAATACTAAAATAATAAACACATATTATATACGTCAGACAATGACATACTGCTGGCCTAGCGGCTTTGGAGAGACCTGGAAACAGGCCTCTTGTTTGAGAAAACTCAGGATTCGTGACACATGGCAACTCACTTGTACTGCGTCCACACGGCGCCCTGAACTGCCTGCCGCTTGAAGCTTGCGGCCCAACATTGTCAGAAGCATTGCCGGAGGAGCTACAAGCGACACATGGAACGCTGTAGGTTCCGACCACTCAGGTCGCAAGCGACCCAGCCACACTGAATACCAAAGCACGCGGAACTGCCGAGTCATGCTTTTGAAGGTAGGCCATGTATGCTCAACATGTGGAAAGTGCCTGGGGAAGCGTACGTGTTGAAGTCTCCACTGAAAGGCCTTGTACAGGCGTGTCAAGGCGTTGATGGCCTCCTGACTTGGGCGTGGATGCCGCATCATGGCCCTGAAGTCCCACGCAGCCCCCATATCCTGAAACAGGTTTTGCAAGTGCTGCGGGACACCAGTATCCCCCCAATAAGCGTCGTACGCTTCCACAAGGCACGTCAAGAAGGAAAAGCCGGCTCGCAAACCGACTTGAGTCAGCTGGTGCACAGCAGGAACATGACGAGATGTAGCACACTGATACTTGTCTTCACGGAAAAGCTCCAAGCCTTGCAAACGAGGATTGAGTGGAGGTGTGCGAAAGATTTCGTACCTCAGAGGAACGTCGACGGGATCCAATGGCGCCTCCTCCCGGGCCTGGTCTGGTGTCATCTGGGAATACGCCACATACTCAGGAACTTCAATCCTGATGGAGTTGCGCCCACCTCATGCAGGGTGGCAGATATTAAATGAGATTGCTCACACACGCGCCCCTGAAAGTTTGCTGAAAAGGTGAACCGGCCTGGCCGTCTCCAGCGCCATGAAATTTCCACTCGTCGAAACTTTTCCCTAGATTTCCTGAATCTGCAAACACACCTTGGCGTCACGCACATTGTTTCAGCATGAAGGTCCTGGAAAACCTGTAGCTGGGCACCATGGAAAGTCTTCAGCACCAAAATGTCGAACATGTTCTTGCAGAAGACTTTGAATCTGCGACCGGCCGGGGTATAAAGATAAGCTACTCGGAGCGCCTGCAAGTCGCTGTGATCACAATAATGCTGAAGTAAACCAAAAACGGCCGTGAAGCGTCTGAGGTGCTGGAGATGCTTCATATCTTCTCTGCACTCCGCCTGCTTACGCTGAAAGGCCAAATCTGCTTCCCATGGAACGCCCGACCTGGATCAGCATGACTAGATATATAGGCACACACCTACTGTCCCACTTATTCAGTTCTTATTAGATTAGAGCCTATAGAAAGGTTACGAAACAGCAGGCGAAGGTCTCCTTCTGAACTGCGAGTGTGAACACACGTTGACGCTCGAGCAGGTCGGCCAGAATGCAAGTGAATGTCACGAAGTCAACTGTCTGTAGACGTCGTCCAAGAGCAATCAGCTCTGTCAAACTGGCATTGCCATGGCCCATGCGTTTGCGCTCCAATCGGGCGTGCAAAGCCACGGCGTACTTGGAGTAGTTTGCCAAAAGGTTGCTTGCCACCTTCAAGAGGCTCTCCCCTTTGCGGGTCCCTCCCACATCCGCAGCCGGTGTGGAATGCTCCCCGGCCCCGCCATCCACTGTGAAGTCTGCAACCGAGCGGAGTAGTACCTCAGCTGATAAAGTACCCCTGTGAAGCTACTTATTATTAGTCAGAACACGAGCCCTAAAGAAACTATAATACTGGAAGAGGAGGCCCAGGCGCTCTTCCAGTCCCACATCCGAACTGCTGCGCCATAGCACGTCCTACAGCGAATACC